>JAODAL010003393.1:45000-174807 GCA_025379985.1 Phyllomedusa bahiana | reverse complement strand
AACGCGCCAGGGGGAAACAAGCAGGGTTTTTTGAAACGGGGGGAATTGCGAATTTAAAGACTTTCAAAGCCTTCCCAGAAAAGGGATTTCCAGACCCGGGTGTTTTTAAAAATTTTTTCTGGACGACGAGGTTCATGCCCGTGCCGGGGAAAGGGGATGTGCTCCACCCTCCAAAATTTTTTAAGGGCCCCGGGCCCCCCCCAATTTTCGCCCTTTTTATCCCCTCCACCACCCCCCTTCCCTTGGAAACAAAGGTTTTTTTGGGGCCCCCAAAGCCCCCACCCGCCCCCCGGTCTCATTCGGAGACCCCGTCCCCCAAAACCCCCCTGACCGTGTTGGGACGGTCCCCCCCAAGACAGATTAATTTCAACAGGGGGCCCGGGTTTTTCCCTGGGCACGTGATGCCACCGGGCCCTTTGGGGGGGAAAAAACCCGGGACACCACCCCTGGGGGTTTTGAAGAGCGGGGCCGCCGACCCTTTAGGGGCCCCCCGTACCCCCGGGGACCCCACCCAGCCCCACCCATTTTGGGGCTGTCCCCGGGAAAAATATAGCGGCCTTGGCCGTGCTTACTGGGCCCCATGGGGGTCGGTGGTAGAGGGACTTTTCCGGACAAAAAGATGCAGACAAAACGCGCTTAAAATTTTTAGATGACACATGGCTGGCCAGGGCAGGGACGGCTTTTTTTTGGCAAAGAAATCCCTGCTGGCATTTTGGTTTTGGGGGGGCGGGGAAAGGACCATGACGGGGCGGGAACCCATTTTTTTGTCGACCCAGAGGGTAAGGCAACTTTCCCCAACCAAAAGCCTGGCAAGGGCGACATTCAGGCTTTTGGCTTTGGGAGGGTTTTTGGGGTTAAAGTGTTTCTTTTTTGTTTTCCCAATCCTGGAGACAGAAGGCGGGGCTGAAAGGGACGGGGCCCTGAAGGGGCCCTGCAGGTCTTAAAACCCTGGGGGGAAGGAGAAGGGGTGGGAAAAGGGGTTTCCTCTGGGGGTTTGCGGTGGTACTCGGGCGACGGGGGAAAGGGCTAAAAGCGGGGGCCCTGTTCCCTTTTCATGACTCTGAGAGAATGGGCAGCTGGGGAAACGCTTGGGGGTGGCGGAGGAGGAGGCGGAGGCGGGGGTTTGTAAACAGGGGTTTTAAAGGCCCCGGCATCGGCCCGGGGCCTTTTTTGCCAAGTGTTCCCTTTCCTTTTCAACTCATCATTCTCTCTTGTGATTTAGACATGTTGGTGGTGGGTTAAACCCACCAAAAGGTTCTTGCCTCTAGTTTTGTTTTACGGCAAAGGGGGAAAAAGGGACATCCCCTTAGTAAATTTCAGGGGCTTGCTAAAAGGGAAGGGCCCCAGGCTTGAGATTTCCGGGATTTTTTTTTGACGGCGGAAAGCAAAGAAGGGGGGGGTTTGCGCGGGATTTTTGGCTGGGGGGAAAATCATATCAGGGGATTCTGCGCCCGCCCTCTCCCTTTTTGAGGCAAAAACCCTTACTAAACACTCCCCCTTTCGTCTTCCTCCTCGTCCAAATGATGAAGGGGGCCTCGCAAGCAAATTCTGCTAAAAAAGACCCGTTGGATCCCCCAATGCGTAAATTTCATAATAAAACCACAGGGAAATTCGTCTTTCCTGCCCTTTCTGCACCCAGGAGCTGCGGGCCCCAAAACCCAAGAGGGACTGCAAGGCGTTTCCCCGACTCCCCGGGTTTTTGCCAAAGGGATGGGCTTCCTTCCCCCTCCTCTGATGGAATCTTTAACGGGGCCCCAAAAGCAGAGAAAACACCTTTTTTGGGCCTTTTAAAACCCTTTTAAAACATGCCTTCTGCCCCCAAACCCGCATTTTGTAAATAAAGATTTTCTTCAAAAAAAGGGAAATTATCCACGTGGTGGGTACCGAGTTGACATTTGGGTTTTTTTCAATTTTGGAGGGATGCTGATGATCCTGATGATGACATTTGGGGTGCCGGGGGCCTGGGGGGCAAGGGAGGTAAGACTGCGGGAAATCAGGTTTTTTTAACCCACTAAAGGGGACAGATTGGCGACGCTGTTTTGTTTACTGAGATTAACAAGGGCCCGGGCCCAGCTTTGAAAAGGGCCTGAAAGGGCCTGGGAACTGACGATCCGCTGGCATGCATGTTTTCGGGCCCGCAATGGGAAAGGGGCAAACCCTTTTCTCGTACCTTTACCTCCATGTCCCTAAACCCCCCTCTTTGCTCGTTACCACCTGAATTTTTCCCTCTATGTTCAGAAAATTTTAAAAAAATTTTAAAAAGGGGAAAGAAAAGTTTTGGAAATTTCTTATTAAAAAAAGGCAAAATCACAGCTATTCTCCCAAATTTCCCCCAAAAACAAAAAAAAAATTTTCTGGGTTCAAAAATTTAAACTGCAAAGAAGATCTATCAACAAAATTGACTGAACAAAATTTAAAAAAACACCTGTCCCGAAATGTATACCCGGGAAATTTAAAAAGGGATTTTTTTTGGGACTTTCAATTCACCTGTGGGGACTGGGGAAAAAATTTCTGTAATTTTACATTTAACTCCAAAAGTACTCTATCAACAAAATTTGGGCCCGCGCCCCAAAATTTAAAAAAAAAAGTATTTTGAAAGTATTTGGATAAAAAAGTATTTTTTTGGGACCTTTCAAATTTACCTTGGGGTGACTACAAAATTTCTGTAAATTAACATTTAAGTGCAAGGTGCCTCAATGAACAAAGCTGTACTGCACCAAAGTGGGAAAAAAAAAAGTATCTAAAAATTATTTGAATAATAAAAGGGGTTTTTTTTGGAACCCTTTTTAAAACACCCGTGGTGACTACTAAATTGCTGTATTCACATTTAACTCAAATAGTCAAACAACAAAGCTTGGGCCCGCCCAACGTGAAAAAAAAAAGTATTCCAAAAAATATTGGGGTAATAAAAGGTATTTTTTTGGGCTTTTAATTCAAACCCGTGGTGACTACAAAAATTTTAAAATATTCACATTTAAGTTTCAAGGTCCCTAATGAACAAAGCTGTAGTGCCCAAAGTGAAAAAACACGTATCTGAAATGTATTCGGAAAAAAAAAAGGGTATTTTTGGGCAGCTTTAAATTCCCCTGTGGGGGGGACTACAAAATTGTGTATTCACTTTAAGTGAAAGGTTCAATGAAAAAAAGTGTATTTGCCCAAAGTGAAAAAACAGTATCTGTAATGTTTTTTGGATAATAAAAAAAAGGTATTTTTTGGCCCCTATCAATTCACCGTGGTGATACAAATTGCTTTTTTCACTTTTAAGGGGGCAAGGTGCCTCAATGAACAAAGCTGTAGTGCCCCAAAAGGAAAAAACAGTATTGTAATGTATTGGGATAATAAAAGGTATTTTTTGGGCCCCTTCTTCACCTTGGTGACTAAAAAAATTGCTGTATTCAAATTTAACGCAAAGTAATCATCAACAAAGCGGGCCCCTCACCAAAGTAAAAAAACACGTATTGAACTGTATTCGGATAATAAAGGTATTTTTGGCACCTTTCAATTCACCTGGGGTGACTAAAAAAAATTGCTGTATTCACATTTAAGTGAAAGGTGCCTCAATGAACAAAGCTGTAGTGCCCAAAGTGAAAAACACGTATCTAAAATGTATTCGGTTTAATAAAAGGTATTTTTGGCCCCTTTTCAATTCCCTGGGTGACTAAAAAATTGCTGTATTCACATTTAAACTGCAAAGTAGCCTATCAACAAAGTGGCCTGCGCCAAAGTGAAAAAACACGATCTGTAATGTATTCGGAAAATAAAAGGTATTTTTTGGCACCTTTCAATTCACCTGGGTGAACAAAATTGCTGTATTCAAATTTAAATGCAATGTTGCTCAATGAACAAAGCTGTACTGCGCCAAAGTGAAAAAACACGTATCTGAAATATATTCGGATAATAAAAGGTATTTTTGGCACCTATCAACCTGTGCTGACTACAAAATTGCTGGATTCTAATTTAACTGCAAGGTGGCTATAACCAACAAAGCTGGAATGGGCAAAATTGAAAAGAACACCTATCTGAAATTGTATACTGATAATAAAAGGGGAGTTTTGCACCTAACAAAGAGACCTGCAGTTACTAGAAAAAGATGTGTATCCAAATATAAGTTCAGGCTGCCCAATATCCGGGAAAAATATTTCAAAGAAAACTGTTAATTTAATAAAGCTATTCCCAGTGCAATGCTACACTAAGTCTTGAGTAACTATATTCCAGTATTCTTTATAGAGCTTGTCTGTGTTCGCCCGCGCCCCCCTCCCCCCGCTCTACCCCAGTGACTTTACAGCTGTAGATGCTCCTTAAAATTTCTCTACCAAAAACTACATAAAAATCTTCCAATCTCTGATCTAACTAAGTTGTAAGGATCACAGCTAACAGTAGAGCTTTCTCTGTGATGAAATAAAAATAATTTCGCTGAGCTGTTTGGACACAGGCAGAGCGCACGTCCTACTGCTATGAGACGCTGAGAGACACTGATCATACAGGAAGGGCTGCTCTATGTAAAACGAGGTCATGTGATTTTTTCCAGCCAATCGCAACCATACACATCCCAGTCATGACGTCGCACACACATCTCACCCCGCTCTATTCTGTAAGCTGATTTGCTGGCCGTCAAATGACAGGGAAACGCCGAAAAATGGCGCGATATTAATAGATGATGCACAGATTTTAACCTAAATTAATCGCATGATCTAAAATTTTCGAAACAATCAAAAAACTGTGCCGATTTCAACTTTGTCGATAATAATCGCTCAACACTAGTCATTTTGCCAACTTTCTACATTTAATACATTATATGTTTTTACTTAGTAGTTTATTAATAGTATGTTTTTTTTTCAGCTATAAAGTTACAGTAATTTAAACAATTTAATGTATGTCTTATTACCTTGGAGAGCAAAGAAAAAGAATGTTGTCAGCTTCTGGCAAGTAAATCATCTGTCCTTTTAGACGGAGACAACTTATTTCTGTTAGAGTCAGTTCATCTTCAGTCTCTGATTTTTCCACATCAAGCAAACCTTCCTTGTGTTAAGTAACAAGATAGTAATGAAACATTTCAGTAATTTAAACAATATGGGCTGCACTACATAAAAATGTCACAGAAATCATTACTCCAAAAATTATTTGCAGGTAAAAACAATGTCACGTACTTGTTTGGGATATACATTAAAGCCAATATTTAATATACTGGTCTTAACGGAAAGTGTGCTAGAGCAAAATGTGCCAAATGTATTGAGACAAACAGGACTTTTAATAAATTTGGCACATCTTTCTGTGTACATGAGCCTCACTCAGAAATGTACCAAATTTGCATAATAAATGACATGGACCCCCACAAATGCTATACATTGATGAACATGATGTTTTAATGCAGATTTTAATCGAACTATACAAGTTTACTGGACATTTCATGGTGACACACAGAAATGTACGCAAGCTACAAGTTGAGATACTTACTTGTGTAAATGATGGTACATTTGTGACCATTGATGGCCATGATCACCTGTCAATGCCTGCCCAGTTTTTTGAAACAGTGGTGAGTCAAGACTTTTATGTAAAGGAGGTATGTTCAAAAGTGTGTCACTTTTTATGCCAGACAACTGCTGTACGTAGCGTGATGGTCCTGATTATATTTAGCACATATTCTAAATCAGAACACTGTAGTAGATGCTTCATGGTGAGGATCAGATCACATCTGTACCTATGACATTTTAGTTCAAAGGGATTCCTGAGATTTTCAATTTTAGGCTTATTAGTTCGGCAATGTTTGATATATGTGTTCCTATCCCCAATAAGTATAAGATTGAAGGGCGGCCACACACACACAAGTGCACCTGGTACTGTACCACAGGCCCACTCAGCCTGTTCACTTGATTGATGCACATCTATCTCATATGGGAAGCTCAGCACAGTCATAGAGTATTATACCCATTAACAGGAAAATATGGTCAGGTCTGACACCTCCAAAGTAGCATCTGCTATTTGCAGAGGTTAAATACTCAAAAAGGCAAGATCTGACTACCAATGCCACTTTAATAAGTCATTGCAATTTTCCTTTTAAAAAAAAAAAAAAAAACAAAGGGCCCCATTTAAAATTTTTGGAAAAAATTTTGCCCAAACCCTTTTTCCTCACGACAAAAATTAAAAAATAAAGGGCTTTACAAAATAAAAATAATTTAATTTACAAAAAAAAAAATTTAAGAAATTTTTTACAAAAAAGGGGGATAAATTAATTACCAGGGGAAAAAATCCCAAAATAAAAAAGGGCCCAATTTTTATAAAGAATAAATCCAAAAAAATAATTCAAACATTTTCTAATTGTTTCTAAAGGTGCTGTTGACATGAAAGATGTCAACACCCATCCAATCCACATAGACAAAAAAATCAAACCATAGATGTCCATAATTCAAGTTATGTGTAATAATGAGAAATTACACATGAAAATGGGAAAAGTATTGAACACATAAAGAAAGAGAGGTGCAAAAATCCATGTAAAGTAATGACATCGGCTATCATTTTGTAAAAAAACCTTCCACTTATGAAAAATAATATCAGCGGTCAAAAGATGGCCCAAAAAAAGGTGTCCATTTCCAAGGTGCCACAAAAGAAACATCTCATAATGGGGGAAAACCAAATGAGCTGTTCAAGACCCTTAAAACCCTTATTGTTTCAAAACATTCTGATGCCATTTGTTACAGAAGAATTTTTAAAACATTGAAGATTCCAGTGAGCCCTGTTGGGGCCATAATCCGGAAGTGGAAAGAAAAATTTTAAAAATTTTGGCCCTGACCGGTGCCTGCAAGATTTTTTTAAGGAGAAAACAAAGAAAAAATGCTAAATCCAAGGGTAAACTAAAAGGAACCAAAACACAGTGTTCATAGAAGGAGCCCCCAACCCTTTAGATTGAAGAGTGTTTGTGTGGAAGAATGGGCCAAAATCCCAACAAGCAATGCATGCGACTAGTTTCTCCACACAGGAGGGGTCTTAAAGCTGTCATCACCAATAAAGACTTTTGTATGAAGTATTAAATATATTTCAGTAAACATGTTCAGTACTTTTTCCCTGTTTCATTTCTCATTATTACATATAATTTATGGACATCTATGGTTTGATTTCTTTGCCTGAGTGGATTGATTGGGGTGTTACCAACATCTGGGGAGAATGTTATTAGCACCTTTAGAAATATATTTACTTAGAAAATTAGTAAATTGTTCAATACTTATTTCACCTGCTATACATTACCCCTAAGTAACAGACAGCACCTCAATACATGTTTAATTTCACCTTGCACGAACAAGACTTTATGATTTATTTTTGTGAAACAGAGGATGGTTATCAATAAAAATCAAGCAACTTTTTACAGAATTATAAGACCTCAAGAGCTCTGAGATAGAAAAACTTTTAGGATCTTATAACTTTTTGGTAAAGTCTTTATCATATGACATAGAAAAGAAGAGGCTAGGGCTGTGTTCACAGTGTAAAATAAAGCAGTTGTCTCACCACAAAGATTAACTTTCAAAACTTAGGAACTGGTAATTGAAGAGTTTTTCCAAATACATTGCTTTATTTTTTGGCTTTGTTGAGAAGATAAGATAGATGTTATCAGCTGTGAGTGCACACAGGTTTCTCTAGGTTACCAACCTGCTCTCCCTTCTCTCTCTGCTCTGTCTTATCTGCTAGCAAGGAATGACCACATGCCAAACTGCTGGAATCTTGAGAACAGTGTGTTATCTCAAACAAGTAATTAGTCTCCTTTTTTGGTTTAATTTGAGCTCTGTAGCTCTCTGCACTTGTAGATAGCATCTCCTGCTTTCATGTCAGTACTTTTCACAGAGCCGTGAATGCTGAGCTGATAAGCAAATCACTGATATAGAACCACGCACAGCCTGACCACGAAGAGACAGGATACATGATTGCAAAATGTTTTTGGCTCGGTGAAACAGTATGATGAGACAAGTACTTTTAAGTTTTTTTTCTTTGACTTTTTTATGATGTGATTTTCAAAGCACAAAAAGAGCCCATTACATAGGAAACAAAATATACATGTATTTTGCAAAGCCTATTGAATTCAATGAAAAAATTACACATGTAAAATGCTACATGTTTTCATGCTAAGAAATGCCAAGCAATTTTGTATATTGTGTCTGGCATATATGTAAAAAATAACAGGTTTTAATACAGAGGGGGGCATTTATTAGGCACATTTATAATGCATAATTTGGTAACATGAGCATATTATGTGCCAAAATAAACATCAAAAGACACAATGTGAACATGACTGGACATTGTGTCGGGTATTCAGTTTTCGTATTTAAATCTTTTTATAATATTGAGGGAAGATTTCGGGAAGGAAGAGGGGGTGGCAAAGATCTTCTATTAAACAATCATATAATAATTATGTATTGTGGGGAGTTGTATATTTTATTACTTTCACAGCTGTTCTACTTTTGCACTGAGCTTAATCTTCAACAAAAACAAAAGGAAAAGAAAGGAAAAGTTATCTCACTCACATCAGTAGTGGAAAGCTCTATCTGAAATGAACTCAACCAAGCTATCATTACTTTGTCTGATGATCTGTTGTTTTATATAGAAAACTGACAACAAAAAGTATTACAAATAATAGCTACTGGCCAAGCAATGTAAATGACTTGAAGTAAGTTACATCCTTTTTATCAATAATAAAGGAAAGTCAGCAATTAAACATCTGACCATCACAATAAAAGGAAGGGACACTTCATTAAACCTGCTTGGCACTATTTGACATGTAAACATTGTACGGCCGTCTTGGGTTGCTATGATCCTATGTAGTCCAAATAAAATCTTGCTGTATATTTTAAAATATATTTTCCATTTTGTTTTTTTCTGTGCTGAGACATTTTAACAGTGGGTAAACATAACCTTATTAGGAAATATTTTAGCTTGAAACATAGTATAAATGAGAGCTGGCTGTGAACTAGAGTCATATGTTGAACCAATCATAAATACTAGCTTGAGATTCCAGAAAGAACAGACAAGGAATTAATATATTAAAATGTAAATTCACCTTTGCAAAGATTTCCCTTGTTCTCCTTAGCAACAGACTTTTTTTTTTAGCATAAACATTGCTTGTCTGTTGCTAACAGGCCCATGAGAAATCACTGCAAAAGTCGAGCTAAAATGTAAGTTCACATATTTTCCAAATTAGGTTTCAGTTTTTACAATATTGCCAGCTCTTTGGGCATTTCAGATAACAGGATCCAAACAAATATCACACATTTATCCAAATGATATCCAGCAGTTTGCACTACATATAAACAAATGCATAAAACTAACAAAAACAATACCATTAAAAAAACTAATAGTATATAACGAATTATATAATTTTATTAGTGCATAAATAGTAAAATATACAAAGCACACATTAAAAATTAGCAGTGCAAATGAAAAAAGAGTGTTCCTGGTTATAATATATACAGATATCAACCCCAACGTATCCTTAAAATCAAGTGTATACACAAATATCAAGTAACTATGATATAGCAATGTATAATAGCTCACAATCCAAAAGTGCATATTATCGTAACATTTATATTATTATTATTATTATTTATTTTAAAGCGCCATTGATTCCAGGGCGCTGTACATTCGAGGGGGTTACATAAGTCAAACGAGTACAGTAATAAGGGATAATGACAATTGGCACGACAGAGGGAGAGAGGACCCTACCCACGAGGGCTTACAATCTACAAGGAGGGGGAAAGAGACAGGAGGTACAGACATATACAGACATATACAGACAACAATACTTGACATTAAAGGGGTTTTGCCACGATCTCATTTCATACCTCCTGCATCCAGCTCTTCAGCTCTGGGTGCTCAGAAGGGGGCGTGTGTGATTTGTTTGAATTGCATATCATGTGACCCTGTAGGATGACATCATCATGTCTTTCCTCTCTTTAGTCAAAGAAAGGTCTCTTTATGTGTAGAACTGTAAGTAGCTACATTGTAGCTCAGAGGTAAAACGCTTGCCTCCAGGCACAAGGGTCCTCGGTTCAAATCCCTGCAGGAACCAAACCAGTGGATTTTATTTCTCTTTATTTAATGCACAGGGCCCCCTTGAGGTTTTTTTTTTTAATTTATTTGCCCTGTTTGACTAATTACTAAGGATCACAGAGGACGGGAGTAGAATGACAGCACCTGGGTTTGAACACTCAGTAGCTGCCTGAGAGGAGAGGTGATGTCTGAGCATGTCTGACCAGGACTGAGAAGCTCTCAGCCCTGGTCGTATCCTTTGGAGACAAGCTATACACAATGGATCACTAAAGGAGCAGCTAAGACAAAAACGGTCCAGAATTTTTAATAATGATGAATGGTGAAAATGTTTGTTATTTAATTTACAAACTTCCCACGTCAATTTTACTTTGTGGCAAAACCCCTTTAAGAATAGTTCTGTCACCGCAGTCATACAGCAAGGGGAGGAAAATAGGGTGAGATGTTGGAACCAGGAACACGTGTTACTTGTTATTTGCGTAAACAGTTGATTTTGAGAATACGTTGGGGGTGATATCAGTTGTACTATTTTTTAATGTGTTCTTTGTATATTTTATTATTTATGTACTAATAAAATTATTAATATTATATTAACATAAATACATGGTGATCCCTTGTTGTAGGTGAATTTCATATAAGTATTTGGAGCATCTAGTCTATTGTTAGTGATTTTGATAGGTGTTATATGCTAGTAAATAACTAGTAAGACTTTAATATAACATCAGCTGTAAAAACAATCACCATCTGGGAGACTTAGAAAACGCCAATCATGGGGTTCTCACGGTATGTGGCTTGTAAACGGATATTGGACAGATTAATCAGAGTATTTCAATTGTCACAACTTCCAATTGTTACATAATCTCTATGCAACGCTATGATAAGGGGACGTTCACACAGAGTATTTTGACGGCTATTTTGGGGCGTATTTCATACTGAAACAATGTTAATCACTGCATGATGACACCTCGCATTGTTTGCAATGTAAAATCATCGTCATTGTGCAGACGACGATGATTGTACTTGAGTGCGGAAAAGAACTGACGTTTCAATTCTTTGCAGCGTTTACAGGCTGTTAAATACAAAAAGTATAGAAGGCATAAGTCTGACTCGGACCAGTCCGCATCATTTCCTCATTAAAATTCCGCCCCTGCAAGCGTGGAATTTCTTTGTGAAAAGGAATGTATTTTTCGGCATAATTGTGTGCACTGAGCATATATTGTGTGAATGTCCCCTAAAAATATTGCTTAGTTTACTGTAAAGTCATTTAATAGACAATTTATAAATCACTAGCAGTAAATATTGTTAAGACTTCCAAATATTTACCGTGGAAAATACCATTGGCTGATTGATGATTACAAAGAGATTACATAACAAATCAGAGGTTCTTGCAATAAAGTAAAATATAAAATACTGCACATTCCATTTTCATATAGCCTATGTAGGGATTAGCGGTCACAGAGGCAGGCACAAGCGGGTAGGTTGCAACAAAAATACAGGGTTTTATTTTTTGTCAGCAAAACAAAACAGCAGAAACAAACAGAAAGTCTTACTTCAGCACTTTAACATGCAGCACAACAAAGATGTAAGTCCAGCATCAAAAAAAGAACATAGCAGATACTCCATCGTGTGGCAGGTGAAGTCTCTCTAGGAGGCAGACCCCCTGGGTCTGGTCCGATGGTCAGGAGCAGGCTCTTTCCTGCTCCACCCTCTGGGAAATGCTCCCCCCCAACGCACCAGGTTGACTTCTCATCTGGTTCCCCTGCACAGGCTTTAAAAAGCCTGGGACCCCGGTAAAGCCTGGACCGGAGGGGTGACCGGCCCCCCCCCATCCACGTTTCGCCGTTCAGAAAAAAGACAGCCCATTCAAGCGCAAACGCTATGAAAAAATATTAACCTATAATTTAAACCCTTTGACTTAACTATACTGCTGTCTTTTCCCCCCCCCCAAGGGCCCTTCCTGGGGGGCCCAAGTGTATTCTCCTGCTGCCCCCCCCCCCTCAACATTTGGAAAGGCCGGGGAGTACCATGGGTTGCTTCCCTTACATCCCCGGAACTTCCAAAACTTTGCACGCCTATTAGGACATATCTTCCATCCACTACATCCCTGCAGGTTGCTTGACACCTGTATATATAAGTATAAGTAATTTGGGCGAAAAGTATAAAAACTGTCTAGGTCTAAGGCTTTCTTTGTTGCCCATAGCAACCAATCAGAGCTCACATTTCATTTTTCCAGAGCACTATATAAAAAAAAAAAGGGAGCTCTGATTGGTCAACAAAGAAAGTCTTAGACCTAGAAAGTTTTCATACATTTCCACATTTGTCTTTATATCTTGAACAAGTGAATTTGCAAGCCTTAATATCACTGGTGCCAGATCAAACATCTCTCTAGGCAATCAAATCCTTAAAAAGCACCTATCACCACCACACAAAATGAAAAAGGTAGAAATGAAATATAAGACTTTCACAAATTCTCATTAACAAATCAATGACCTATCCCTCCATATTATAGGGAAATATGTTTTACTTTCATTACGTCAGAGAGAGTTCACAATCTGTTGAAATTTCATCCTTGGGAGATACCAATTGTGAAAGGGGAGCTGAGGACATAGATGCTTGTATAGGGTTAATCTGAGTTTCTTACTATACACAATCCAGCCACAGCACATTGAGGACATATGTGTGACAGGGCTTACCTTTTGATGCTTCCAGCCTTCACTTCCTCCTCCATAACACACAGGCACCCATATTACACTACAACTAAAAACCCACTCACATATAGTGATTGAGAGTTTGCTCTGTACACACACTAATGCAGGATAAGCTGCCAATTACTGTATGTGTTTGGGGTAAGCAGGAGCTGCACTGTCTTTTAAGGAGTCCAGTCAGTATTTTCGCTGCTTTTTGCTCAAAAATCCTGCTCTATATAAACCTATTTTTTCACAGCGCTCTGCTTCTCTCCTCTCTCTTTATCATATCCTGTGTTCAGATAGAATAGCATAAACCACCTGACAGGTTTGCGTTAATGATTTGATTGCCTAGGAAGATACTCCATACAGTGATAATAAGACTAGGAAAATATATTATGCTTTTGCCAGAGATACAGACAAGATACACTTTCCCCTGCAGCAACCCTGAAAGTTCTTTGGAGCAGCCCATGACCTGCTTATACACGCTACAGTATTCTACCTATTACTGCACAACCATAAAAGGTGAGTACATTGGAGTTTCTGCAATAAGTTCCTTAAGAAAAAATTGCATACATTTGGCTACCGTGCCTTTCATTTGGTTCTAAAAATGTTGTTTGGGATTGCTTATAAAATACACAGTCGAGTCACCACAGCAGCAAGCGAACTACGTGGTTTCAGAAATAACTCCCCCTTGGCACGAAAGCCAATAATCATTCCTTTTTAGAACTGTGATAAATCACCCATTTAACCCATGACATCAACAAGAGATATGTGTGCAGGCATGCTATTGCACACCTTACAGTTGTACTCAAAAGTTTACATACCCCGGCAGAATATTTGCTTTCTTGGCCTTTTTTCAGAGAATATGAATGATAACATGAAAACTTTTTTTCCACTCATGGATTAGATGTTGGGGAATCCATTTACTGTCAAACTACTGTGTTTTCTCTTTTTAAATCATAATAATAACCAAAAATATCCAAATGACCCTGATCAAAAGTTCACATATCCTGGTGATATTAGCTTGATAACATGCACAGAAGTTGACACAAATGGCTTTAAATGGCTACTAAAGTTAACATCCTCACCTGTGACCTGTTTGCTTGTAATCAGTGTGTGCGCATATAAGGTGAGTGAGTTTCTGGGATCAAAACAGACTCCTGCATCTTTCATCCACCACAGAAGTTTCTGGATTGTGCGTCATGGGGAAATCAAAAGTATTGTCAATGGATTTACGATGAAAGTTAGTATGAACTGTATAAAACAGGAAAAGGAATAACAAAAAGATATCCAAGGAATTGATAATGTCAGTCAGCAGTGTTCAAACTGTGGATCAACAAATGGAAAATCAGAGGCTCTGTAAAAAGCAAACCACGTTAGGTAGACCAACAAAAGATTTCGTCCCACAACCCGCCAGAAAAATAAGGTTCCCGGCGGGGGTGGCAGAAGAAAAACCATAACATCAGATGAAATACAGACCTCTCTGAAAACTAGCGGTGGGCTGTTTCAAGATGCACAATAAGGAGGCACATGAAGAAAAATGGTCTGCATAGTCGATCACCAGAAGAAAGCCATTACTGCACAAATGCCACAAAGTATCTTGCCTACAATACGTTCAACAGCACATAGGACAAGCCTCCCAACATCTGAACAAGGTAATTTGGAGTGATTGATATCAATATCGAGACATTTTTGGCCACAACCATCAGCGTGACAGTGGAAAGGTGACAAGAGAGCCTAAGAAGAAAGAGGAACACCAATGTCCTACTGGTAAAGCATGAGGTGATCACTGATGTTTTGGGGATGTGTGAGCTACAAAGGCACAGGAAACTTGGTAAAAGTAGACGGAAAGATGAATGCAGCATGTTATTAGCAAATACTGGAGGCAAATGTGCACTCATCATCCCGGAAGCCACGCATGGGACGTACCTGGACGTTCCAACATGACAATAATCCAAAACACAAGGTCAAGTTGACCTGTCCCATAGGCTAAGCAGGAACAAAGTGAAGGTTCTGGAGTGCCATCTCAGTCTCCAGAACCTCAATATCATGGAGCACTCTGAGGTGAGATCTCAGCCTTTGCAGTTCATGCCAGACTGCCCAGGAATTTACAGAACTAGAGCTTATTTCCAAGAAGAAAGGGCAGCTTTACCTCTGAGAAAATAATAACCTTATCCCCAACTACCACAAAAGACTTCAAGCCTGTCATTGATGTAAGAGGGGGCATACATGTATTAAGAACTGAGGTATGTAAATTTGATCATCGTCATTATGGATGTTTTTGGTTGTCATTATGATTTAAAAAGAGAAAACTCAATAGTTTGACAAAAAATGGCTTCGCCAACCACTAACCATGAGTGGAAAAAAAGTTTTTTTTCTTATCATTCATATTCTCGGAAAAAAGGCCAAGAAAGCAAAAATTCTGGGTATGTAAACTTTTGAGCACATCTGTATATACCCACCAAGCCAGCACACGACATGTGACTTTTTTCAACACTACTGATGTCGTAAGTAAAAAAGTGGTTTTAATAATGTGATTCAACTATATAAAACTGCATATGTAAAGACATTGTTGCATATATGTTGAAATATGTTTGCTATAAAATCTGTCTGATTAGCTGTGTAATGTTTGTGATTAAAACATAAGAAACAGTGTCACTCAGTGGTTTAGGCACTTGGGCAGCACCCAAAAGCTTATCTAAAGGGCTCAAAGAAACTTCCATTCTTTCAGTACGATCTACTTGTAGTTTTGGTTAGGAAAAAAATATATGCAATGACCACCAGAATAGCAGTGACTGTAAACACATCATTAGACAGCAAAGGAATGCATATTTGGAAGAGGTGATGTTGAATTTTAGAGTAGTTAAAATGCTTTGGTTCAGACTGGCAACTGATGCTCTCCATTGCTATGAAATGTGTCTCATGGATTGTCAGTATTTCATTGATCTGTTCTCCAACTCTTCTACGACAGTTGTCTCTCAGCTCAAATGACCCTGTTTGCAAATCTACTGTGTGTATATAGGAGAAGATGGATCCAACACACTGACCGAAGTCTCTTCCGATTGCTTTTCACACATCTTCAGTCTGTCACCTTACCGTGCTACACAGTGATATACACTGCTCACAAATAATTAGGGATATTTAGCTTTCGGTTGAAATTCCAAGATGAACATACACATTCCCTGAATTGTTTTTTAAATTAACTAAATAAGCCTATCTCTTAACTTTATAATGCACATGTCCAACTGTTCAATGGGTCAGTACTTTTTACACAACTTGCTGATCTCTAACAAGGAGCTTAATGGCAAAATTCACAACAGGTGTTTGATCCTTTTATTGTAAACAATGCCCTGCATAATCAGATGATGAATGCTACAACAACAGACACATTTAAGGGAGGAGAGAGGCAATCAAGTGTCAGGTCAGACCAATCGTAACCATTAACATCAGCGTGGTCTGCGTGATAGACGACCGACAAGGGTACCTGAGCTGGCTGATGCATAATGTTCTCCTTCATGTCCTCAGCATCTTTAGCAGCCACCATTTCTGCTCAGAGTGAATTGACTTTCATCACTGAACAGCAGTAAGGCCCACTGGTTCCTCGTCCATTGTAGCTGCCTCCTGGTCCTTCCAAGACGATGATGCCTGTGCCTAGTGGTTTGGTGAGGCTGTCTAGCACGCAGACCACACTGATGTAAACGGTTATGAATGGTCTGATGTGACTCTTGGCTGCCTCTCACCTCTCTTAAACGTGCCTGGAGTTGTGTGGATTCATCATCTGGTTTCGGAAGGCAGTGTTTTACATAAAGCGGGTCAGTCAGTGTGTGAAGTAATCCAAAGGACGTCCACCTTATCTACTTTCTTGACTCTGCCAGTTCTCGTATCCCTGTTGCAACCTACTGTAGACACTCAGCGAGACACTCCAAGCTAGTGGACACGTTCCGTCTGAGAGCATCCAGCTTGAAAGCCTCCTAACAAAGGCGAAGAACTGTTGATCAATTGTAAGGTGCGTTGACTTAGACTCATGAATGGCAAAAGTCAACAGCATGATTAGGATGACTGTTTAAATCCAAATCCATTCAAATTGATCCCCTTAATGTATTGAGTGATTCAGGGATCAAACACCTGTTGGGAATTTTGCCATTAATCTCCTTGTTAGAGAACAGCAAGATGTGCAACAAGTATTGAAACATTGAAAAGTTGGACATGTGTATTCTAAAGATTGGAGATGGTCTCATTTAGTTGATTTAAAAAAATATTTTCGGCAATTCACAGTAAAATACAATTTGCCCATAAATCTACTAAATATCCTTTACCTTACTTCTCAGGACAAACACGGTGTTGATATGAGACAGCATTCCATGGAAGCTAATGTCAATATGGGGTCGTACCAAGGAAAACACTGACAGAAGGTTACAGTTTCCAGGTTGGAGCTACAATTGTAAGGAAATAAACATTAAGATTGATTAGCCTTGTGTTACATAATATAAAGACACAACATATTTTATTCTTCTTCTTGTTACAAGGTATCCATGTTCACCTATTTCCTGTTAGGGTGTCCGCTATGTACTGTATATAGTGTCTGTCTATGCCTGGATGACCACACAGGGTAATTGAAGGATTGAGTTTTCACATATCTGACTGGATCCTAGATATGCCCACTGTGGTGACCTGGCTTTGATCATTCAGCTCTGTTTGGTATGGGAAGGGGCTAACAGAGGCCACGAATCTCTGCAAAGTACTAAAAGATTTGGACTGGAGACTTATGTGTGGACTTTTGTGGAGTTGAGGAAGTACTCAGTTGTACTGTTCATATCATTTATTGAGTAAACATACACAGTGAAGAGAGAAAAAATAGGTGAACTCTTGAATTTAGTAACCAACACTGAACACCACCAAACATTTCCTGTAACTGCAAATCAGGCTTGCACATTATTTAGGATTAATTGTGGACCATTCCTCTTGCAAAAGTGTTTTAGTTTATAAATATTTCAGAGATGTATCCACAGCCATCTATAAGTCATCTTAATAGGGTTAGGGTCAAAACTCTGACTTAGTCATTCCACAAATCATCCTCTTTTTCAACCATTCTTTAGCTAAATAATGTGTGTACTTTTGGTCTCTATTTGTTGCATAATCTAATCTTTTTAGCTTGGGGTGATGGGCAGCTCCCCATACATTTTCTGGTAAAATGTTTTGCTTTACCTTCATATTCATTATTCAGAAGGTGTCCTGGCACTGAAGCAGCAAAGCAGCCACATACTAGGATGTTCCCTTCCCCAGTAGGTATGTCATTTGGTGTTTGTGTGCAGTGTTCTTTTTTTTTTCTCCAAACACAGCATTGTTTTTGCTAAAAAGTTCCACTTTTGTATTATCTGTAAATCGAACATTTCACAGAAGCATTGTGGAACATCCAGGAAGTTTCAGGTACAAATTTGCTGTAGCATTCTCTCTGGTGTCCTTTCTGGAGCACCAATGTTTTAATAGTTTTCTTTTTTGTTAGTAGTAGCAATGCCAATGAGGTCTTGAAGATGTTATTAACATAGGGGTTGACTTGCATTCTCTCCCTGCACTATGGATGTTTACCCAGTGTGCTCAAAAAAGATGTAAGTGATACAGCTATTTATTTATTTGTTAGTTTAGTTAGATTATCTTTATCTATAATTTTCATAAGAATCAGAACACAGTAGTGATCAATGCAAATAATTCCTTATAATAAACTTACTTTTTCATGCAACTGTATCTGTTTAATATTGATTTATATTTATGTAATATTTCTATGTATTTTATATCTAGATAGATATATAGATAGATAGATAGATAGATAGATAGACATGTAGATAGATAGATATCTATGGGATAGATAGATAGATAGATAGAGAGTAATGTAGATAGATAGATAGATACATAGACAGATAGGTAAGTAATTTACCTGAGGAAGAACTCTGTAGATAGCATTTCCACATTGCGTTACAACAAGATCTCTATCAAACATTATATGAAAAGGGAATGCTTTGCAGAAAGTGTAAGGACTGATACGGGATTCTTGAGTTCCATTTTCCTCAAATCTGTCCAGGTCTTCATAAAAGTCTTCCTCTCTTGAGTCTTTTTCTTCAATCAAGAATTGTGTGTGGTCGCACTCCTCATTTCTTGGTTGAATTAACTAAGCAAAACATCCAAAAGTCAACATATATTTTCTTTTTGTATATTCCTCATGCCCATAATCTATTATTTGAAAATATTCACGTAACATGTAAATTTTGACATCATATCTGTTATTCCTAACAGCAGTGATAGCAATGTACTTTCCCCTGACTGTAGAAATACAATTTATCAGCTGCACTCCACTTATATTCAGTAATTTCTAATAGTTGCATTCATTTACAAAAAGAAACAGAAGCTATCTCCTAAATTTGACCAAATATGTGATAATAAAAAAAAAGACTTAAACATATTACATGTGGTTAGAGGGTTCAAGGAGACTGCTTTCTTGAAACAAAAAAAATAAAATAAAATAAAGCAATCAAATAATTAATACTAGAGTCATAAAACTACAGGTTACTGACCCTAAAAGGGTTATCCCAATTCTATCAACTCTTTTTAGCATGGAGCTGTGACAAGGACATAGGTATAAAGGACCAGAAGCTGTTTTGCATTAGAAGATGACAATATTATAAATGACACCTGGTAGTTGGGGGGCTCAGTGGTGTGTTTGTGCCCAGGAGCTGTGGCAAATGTATTACAGCATGGTGTCCATCAAAACAAAGCTCTTTGCTGAAAGGGATCCTGATTCTGAAATTATACAGAAAATGGTGGTTCTAAAAGCGCTCCATCTTTAACCCCTTATGACATTTGTCATATATTTATTATTTACATTTTTTTTTTTCATGCAAGAACAGATGGAGCAGTCTTACTCATTGAGCCCACTCCTTGTGTTGCAGATAATGGCTGTTAGTTACAACTGGGACCTGCTGATAGCAGCCAAGATCTGAGACAAACTCAGCTTTTTAACCCCCCTCCTCTCCACAACAAGACTGCAGGGTGCTGCCCCATTGTCATGGCAGTTAGGGACCTAATGAAGGACTCCATAGCTACCACCTAAATACTCTAAGTTTTCATACATGTATGTGGATGGAAAAATAAAAAAGTTATGTCTTTTGGTACGCAAGGAGGAACAAGTGAACGCAATATAAACAAAAATCCATGAAATGAAAAGGGGGTAAAGCCCATCTCTCAATAAATTGTAACTGAACATGCTAGCTTTACACAGCTCAGCATTTACATTTCCTTTTCCTTTGCTAATTCATTTACTAAGTACATTGAAGCAACAGTAGTAGTCGAGAGAAGTCATGGCAGAAAAGAGACATTGATGAACCCAATGCTTGGTATATTATTGCAGCTCCAAAAAATTTCTAACATATGTACCAAGGGCGACATGTATGTATCGGGCGCCCGTGGCACTTTGTACTGCGCCTGAGATTGGGGGCGTTCTGGGGAGGTGTCGCACCACAACCGTACGAATCTACACATTTATGACGGGAGGATGGCAAAACTGGGCGCATTACTGCTGAAACAGGCAGACCAAGTTACAAGTTGTTTACCTAAGCCGAGTTGTCATTTTGGAGCTAGGAAGTGCCTAATCTATGACATGTAGTAGAACAGGTTCATAAATTCAGGCGCATTCTACATTACTAATACGTGCAATAAAATTGATGCCTGGGCGCCAAAATACATACATCTCACCCCAAGTGAATATCTCACTGATGACTGTACAACACAATTCAGTGGAATAACCTAGAGATGCAAGACATACAGTTCTATGACTATAAATTCATTCTCCATTTTAACAGCAATAAAACCCCCAAGCAAAAAAAACAACCTTAGCAGCTAAACAACAATGTGCTTATGTACTTACAACTGTTTCATGTAGCACACCTCATAAAAGGAACACGTTAAGGGTATGTTCACATAGCGTAATTTCGGTGCGCATTTCGCTGCGTATTTGCGCTTAATACGCGGCGAGATGCGCGACGCAATTACAGAACTATGGATTACGCCTCGTCCACTCGCGCGTACAATACGATCGTATTGTACACGCGCGGAGATAAGTGACATGTCAATTATTTGTGCCGCGAGTAATGCATGTCAATGGGGCCGGCGAGCTGCCGCACCACCTCCTCTGAGCTTTGGGAATATGCGCTGATCAGCGTGACTCCCAAATCACCTGGCATATTGCGGTGCGTACTGTACGCTCCACAATTAAGCCGTGTGAACATACCCAAATAGTCAATTTACAGAACAGCTGCCAGTGATTAAGTTTCACTCTTTAAATACATGCCTGGCCTTTATGCATTGATATTCATTATACTGATTATTTCTACATTTATTTCCGTGATTTTATGCAACAACTTTCCTTATTATGTTTAAGAAGCAGCAATGCTGAAGTAATGGATTCTATTTTATATTCCAACCAAGGGACCAGGTCAACTATCATCAAATTTCAGACAATTAATCCTATCCAATGAGCATTTCCAATGTTCAGCCCTGTAAATTCTAAATTAAGGTATTTTCTTTACCCTGCTAAGTTGAGAGGCTTCTTGAGGGATAGATGCACTAGAATAGTAATGAGCGAATAAAAGTGGCAATAACAATAAATATCACAGATGTTCGAATGCCTTCTAATGAATGAGAAGCTCTGTCACAAATATTCAAGGAATTAACTGGTTTAATGCAACTTCTTCAAACTATTCTATGCAGTACTTACAGGAAACCTGTTACATTAAACATGCTATCTGATGTGTTGATAGCTAGTTATAGAGCAGGAAGAACTGAGAAAATTGATATATAGTTTTGTTGGGATAGATTCAGCAGAACTTATATTGTATTCACTATATTGCATTCATTTAAATCATTGCTTATTCTGGGTTAAGGAGTCCAGTAGGTGGTCTAATTGACAGCCATCTCTGCACACTAATTCAAGAAAGGCTGTCAGTTACTGATAGCACTGCCTACTGGACTCTACAACCTAGAATAAGCAGGAATTTAAATAAATATAATTACAAGTTTTACTAGCCTTTCCCTACAGAACTATATTCCAATCTGTATGGTTATTCCTGCTCCATAACATGCTGCCGGCAGATCAAAGAGTACGTTTAATATGACAGGTTCCCTTTTAAGAGGTTTTTTTGCGCTGCAGAAAGTAAAGACTAGGATATGCCTTTACATTCACATTGTTGGGGGGGTCTGACTGCCAGGAATGTACTTATCCTAAAAATGAAGAATCTGCAGTGCTAATGTAGAGCCACATGTATGAAAACTGCGCAGGTCTAAAACTCACTTTGTTGCCCATAGCAACCAATCATAGCTCCCCTCTAATTTTTCCAGAGCCCTATATAAAATGAGGGACGCTCTGATTGGTTGCTATGGGCAACAGTGAATTTTAGACCTACACAGTTTTCATACATATGGCCCTTAGTGTATACACAAAAGGCATTGCTGCCTTTTGCACAGTTCTCCAAAGAGCCACCCCTTGGCAGCAATAACCTTCTACTCTTTAGATGTAATAAAAGGGTACATTAAATCTCTGTAACACATTTTTAACTACTAATTGTTCAGTTATTATTTAAAATGTCATTCCGTATGTTATTTAGTTTGAAGTTTAAAACAATGAACAAATCAGATGCACATGTAATTGCAGTAATCAGCTATAAAGCTGTATTTTTATTGCATTTTTGCTGCGTTTTTCATTTGCATCAAAAACGCATTAAGAAAATTCATGCATTTAAAATAAAGCACATAAAAACTGTATGCCGTAAAAACGCATGCATTTTTTCTAAAGGGGTGTTCCCCCATGCTGTTTCACAGAGCCTGCTATTCACAGCCCGCTTAAGGCTCCAACTTCCTGTTCAGGCTGTGGGCGGTTCTACAACAGTGATTGGCATATCAGCTCTGCTATTTCTAGCTGAACCTGTTAGAGGGACATAGGTGATGGAGAGGTTTTAATAACAGGACAGACGTCTACACAGCTCTAAAGGATTAAAGTTTGTCAGTAAGAACTAAAAACAAGCTCCTGTGCTGCTGTACACAGCAGAGAGCGATCTCACCATCCTGGTAAAGTCTGTTAGAGCAGAGACAGGTGGGTGGCAGCCTAGGTAACCTCCTATAAGCAAACAATAGATAAGAACTGCTCTAGCTCTGAAAGGAAGCAAAATTAAAGCTAATCAGTGTGGTGGGAATCACCCTCTACTGTAAGTTATTTTGTAATTAAATCTAATCTGAAAAACAGATGAAATTTTGGTTAATTAAAAAATGAATGTATCTTTTTAAGTGCTTGTATTTTTATTGCTGATACAAAAATGCAAGAAATATGGAAGATGTGAACTCACCTTCAGTGTGTTGTACAAAGTTTGCCTGTGGGTTCATAGATTTCACAGCAACAGCAATATTTGCACCAGATAAGTCCCTACATTGAGTATACTGTTAATATATTTAGGTACTGTTTTAGGACTAGACTAATACCTGCTGTGCTTCTATGATATACCTTGAACAAAGTATTTTACACAGTACTCTGTAAGAAATAGTAAGCTTGTCACCTAGCAGTGCAGTTCCACTGTACAAGCCACACATCCTTATCAGGCTGTATAAAAACAAAGAAAAACATAAGTAGCTGTGAAGTAACATTTTTTTTTTTAACTTTAGAAGGGAGTCCATCAGCAGCAGTGTTGTGCTTCAGATTGAGGCTAATATCAAATTCAACCCACATGCATGCCATATGATTCGAGTCGGCCTGCAAACAAATCAACCATAATCCCTAAACTGGATTTAGCATTAAGGTAAGGGACTTTTAACCAGGTCCCTCCTCGCTCTTGGCATGGCCTATATTCTAGTCTGACGTCACCTCGTGGCTCCTGGCACATCATCACTTCTGGTCAACATCACTATTGTTAATGAAATTGACTAGAAGTGAGGTCATGTCTGGAGTGACCAGGTGATGTCATCTGGAAGTAAGGCCGCACCAGGAGACCAAAAGGACTGAAGGAGGGTGGGGGGGATGTTAAGTTAACCATTAAAAATCCTAAATCTCACCCTAAGCACAGTTTAGGTTTAGGTATATAGTTAGGGTTAGGGTAAGTGCTAGAGAAAAAATTAGGGTTTAGAACATTTTGAATCCAAATCTCAAACACCTCTCACTGAAGCAAGGAGGGGCAGGAAGAAACTGGTGGGAAATACCAGTGCACCAGCTCAGTTTTACTACAAAAAATTGCAGCTTTTTAGAGTAAAACATATTTCCATGTAACAAAGGAGACTGTTGGGATTAAATGTTGCCCTTGTTTTAGGCATCATTGATCTCCTGACAGACTCTTTTTTAAACTCACCTTCATATCTATTTCTGTTCCATGGATCTGCTGAGCCACTGTCTTGACGATCCCGATAACAATATCTTGGAGCCCTTCTCTTTCTGAATAGTAGTGTAAAATAAGGCCTTTTCCCTTCTCTGCATCAGTACATCTAAAGGATGGAGCACGCATACCCGGATAGATAGTACCCAAGTGATCATGCAGGGCATCTAGATTCTAAATACATAAAAAAAAGTCAAAATAAGATTTGTTAGGACTAGATCCTTAAGGAACACTAGTATGTAGCATGTAATTTCTCAGGAAGTTGCCAGCTGTTTTACATTAACAAGCAAAAGGGTAACAATGTTTTGAACTTTTTATTTTCAGGCTCCGTATCTCACCATCCACTACAGCTTTGAACATGAGACTACCATCATTTTATAGACAAACATCTTAGCTATTTCATACATAAATTTGACTTTCAACTATTTAGCATATGCTTAATTATGTAGATTCTTGTCATGTGACTGCATTGTTACTGTTCTGCTCCTAAAACTCAGAATTTTAATTTTTATTATTTTGTAAATCCTTCTGGGCTTGCTCTTGATTAGATTCAAGTATGTCTCGACCAAAATCTGATCTTAGGTCTCTTCTACATGTTCCCAATGTTGGTGCATACTGGTCAACTCACTTGGGTACGAATACAGCTTTTTTTTTTTTTTGGGTTGAGGTCTGCGGACTGTGGGGGCCAATCCAGCAACTACTTCTTTGTCACTGAACCATTTTTCAGGTCGTTGTTCTACTTGAACACTATGGGCGACATCTATGAATTCGCATGTACCATTTTTGTAGCTTGGCGTCGACACACCAGTTATTAAAAGATATAGAGCAGTGTATAATACGACAGTATGAATGAAAGTGTTATGTGGCAAACATTTTTGGCAGTTTCGCAACAAATTTTGATGCATTAAAATGTGTCGTCAGGTGCACATCGCGCAATTTTTGGCCGTACGCCTGTTCATACATTACACTATGTAACACAAGTTTTGTTCCTGGCTAATGAGTGTTATTCCCTGATTGGTTGTGACTAGTAAATAAAGAAAATCACTTTTATTCCCCCCAAAACGTTGCTTTTGCGATCAGGACAGTGATAAAACAAAAGTACAAACACTGTCAGCAATAAGCAGAGTTCTATAAAATTCCTTATACCCACTCCTCCAGGGAAAGACAAGTTAGCAGCAACTCGGAGAGTGAAGATGTTGCCGGTCTATATTTCATAGGTGAAGAAGAGGAAAGAAAATCATACTACCCCAACCAAAATGACCTCAATGACTTGATCAGAGATCTTAGTCTTATTAAGTCAAATGCCGAACTTTTGACTTTTAGGCTCAAAGAATGGAACTTGTTGGATGAAAGCATTCAAGTTGCAGGTCAAAGAAAGCATCACTATATTTTTTCCAGCTTTTTCACACATCAAGATGGCTTTTGCCACAGTGTGACAGGTCTGTTTGATGCAATTGGAATAGCATGTAACCTGAAAGAGTGGCACCTCTTCATAGACAACTCTTGCAGGAGCCTTAAAGCAGTGCTGCTCCATAACAGTAACAAGTACCTGTCTCTTCACCTGGCTCACTTTGTGCATCTCAAAGAGGAGTACAGTAGCGTCAGGACCTTCTTAGATGCCTTGAAGTATGACAAGTGTGACTGGGAGGTCATCAGAGACTTCAAAATGGTAGCATTTCTGATGGGTCTCCAAGGCGGGTTTACCAAGTTGCCCTGCTACCTTTGCCTTTGGGATAGCAGGGACACCAAGGCACAATCTAACACGAGGGACTGGCCACAGCGGGCCGCGTTCTCTGCAGGGAGTAACAACATCAAATGGAAGCCACTGGTTGACCCTCAGAAGGTGCTGAACATCCATTGCACATCAAACTGGGCCATATGAAACAATTTGTCACAACTCTAGATAAAGAGTCGCCAGCCTTCAAGTTTCATCAAGACTTCTTTCCTAAGCTGTCTGGGGCTAAGGTCAAGGCTGGTGTATTCCTCAGCCACAGATAAAGAAGATCATGTAATGCAGTGAATTTCCAAAGACGCTCACCAGGAAGGAGAAAGAAGCCTGGAACAGCTTTGTTGCGGTAGCTTGCGGCTTTCTTGGTTACAACAAAGCCAAAAACTATGTGAAGCTGGTTGAGACTCTGGTGAAGTACTGCAAAATGGGTTGCAAAATGTCCTTCCATATGCTTGGTGCGCATCTTGATAAATTCAAGGAGAACATGGGAGCGTATTCGGAGGAGCAAGGCAAGCGCGTCCACCAAGATATAATGGACTTCAAATGTCGCTACTAAGGACAGTGCAATGAGAACATGATGGGAGATTACATTTGGTTTGGATTTGATATGTGAAAACAATTTACGCAAATCTCGAAAAACCATTAATTTCTAAAAATAAATGTTAAATCTGAAGCAGTTTATGTGAATGAGATATAATGCAAATTTGCCTTTTCCCAATGTAAAATAGGTAAATTCAAAAATGTCACTGTCCCAGTCACAAATGCAGAGTTTGTGGGGAACAAATGTCGTTTTCCATTGTTTTTAGGCATATGCAGTCAAGAAATAACATTTATTAGCCAGGAACAAAAAAAGTGAAAATTTGTTGCCTAGTATTATAGACCCGGCAAAAAAATGATGAAGGCGAATTCATGTCAACCTATGTCGTCCTTTTAATACTAATAGTACTCCAGCGTACGAAGTAACTCATCTTGTAGGATACTCACATACAACTCAGCATTGAGACCACCATCGATCCTGGTCAACTATCCAATGCCTTTGGCTATGAAACATCCCTATATCATTAGGCTCACGCCACTGAACTTGATAGTTTCTTCAATTTCCCAATCTGTTAGCACCCTTTTCCCTTTATTATTCCAGATCTATTTGTATCCCACAGAGCCCAGTCTATTGACTTTCCTCTTATCGCTCCAAATCACCTGTTTTCATTTTTCTACTGTCCATTTTCCAAACTTTTTTGCAAACTCGAGCCAATGCTTCTTTTGATGATATTGAAGTCGAGGCTTCTACACCTTTTTTTCGGGCCACCATTCCATACCTGTGTGATATGCGTTGCCTGGTGCTTGCATGGAAATCTGTGATCTCACTATAGCATACGAGTGTCCTCCATTGCCGTGTTTGTTGCGTGAGAACTGATAAATCTTGTGATGAGCCGACTTGCTGACTTGTGTCTGAACGTCCACCTCTTGACTTTTGAATGGACGGACATACTTTATTTTATACTCCTCAAATTGTCACATTGGCAATTTTCTAGACCGAGAGAGCTTCTCTTTTCTGGCTGCTTGAACCAGTGATCTTTCACTTAAGAATCAACCTAATAATACACTGAGGTTTTAGGAAATGTGAGAACAGGTTGCAGTTTGTAGTATACTAGAACTAAAACATTGTTCCACTACCAGGAGCAAAACAATACAGTTACATGACAAGAATCTGCATAACTAAGCATATGATAGATAGTTGCAAGTGAAATCTATGTATGAGATAGCCAAGATAATTGTCTATAAAATTATGGTAGTCTCACATTCAAAGCTGTAGGGGATGGTGAGATATGGAGCCTGAAAGCCAAAAGTTCAAAACATTGTTACCCTTTTTCTTGTCAGTATGTGTTAAAGATAGGAAAAATGTGAGTACTCTACTACAGAGAGCACCTTACTTGATGGGAAAAGGCAGTACAGTGGTCCCTCAACATACAATATTAACTGGTCCCAGGAAGACCATTGAATATTTAAAGGAAACCTGTCACATAGGTTGTGCCCCCCTTGCTGAGGGCAGCACAAGGTAGTGTCAGACCTGCTGATTCCAGTGCTGTGTCCCTTATTCTATAAGATGCAGCAGTTTTAGAGCATTTACCCCTCAAATCTTATTCATGAGTAGGTGTTAGCTCCACCCACCAAAAGCTAGCCCCGCCCACTGACAGTTATTCACATGTTTCTACCTATTTGTCAGTTGAGGTGGGCGGGGCTAGCCACCGCTGGGCCGGGTTTGAAAAAAACTGACACTCTGAAGGACACTTCGAATGACTCTTTTGGCTGAAAACTGCAGATTTGAGCATTAAATACACGAAAACTACAGCATCTTACAGAATAAGGGGCACAGCACTGGAAACAGCAGGTCTGACACTAGCTTGTTCTGTCCTCAGCCGGGGGGGGCAAAAACTATGTGTCAGGTTCTCTTTAAACTAGTATTATATGGAAAACCTGGTACTTAGTTTTGAAGCCTCTTTAAATGAAAACACAATATAATGCAAAGTGGAGATTAAATACAATTAAACTAACAGTGATAAAACAAATCCTTACAAATAACAGTCAGAAAGAGCTGCTGAAAGCAGGAAATCACTTTCTATTTTTAGGATAGGAGCTTCTGTGGGTCATGCACACATTACACTAGTTAAAAAATCCCACGAAGTATCTGGCATTCTGGGGTCATCTGGATGGAGTAAACTGCGCTGTTTAAGGAGATTAGTTTTTGTGTGGTAGGGATATATTAACACTGTTGTATCCTTTGTGCCAGCTCAGGGATGACATTATTTAACCAGTAATGTGAGATTCATTTTCTAGGTGAAAGAAAGTGTTATGTAAAAACTGACATATGTGTATGGGTATATGTCAAGTTGAAGTGGATCTAACATATCAGGAATGTATAAGCTAAGAATCAGGGGGATTGGTACTTTCTTCACATCATTCAAAAAACCTATGTGCACCCAGTACCCTCATAAGTATATTGCCATATAAAGTGATGGGAAGATCTTGCATCTATTAAACACTTGACATAGATATTTCTTCTACCTAAACAAAATCTCACAATCCCAGCAGTAGCCAGATAATCTGTAGATCCAACACTGAAACAGAGATGAGAAGAAAGGTATTTCTGTAATTGCCCTGCTTTGTTTTAATGGTATGTGTTTCTGTTGGACAACAATCCCCAGCAAGCTCACAGCATTATTTGTGTATTTGTCCTGCTTTGTTTTAATGGTGTGTGTATGTGTAGATTTCACCCCAGCTCTGTCTTCCACAATTACCATGTGTTTATTTGTGTAGCCATTGATCCTAGATTCCTCTAGAAATATTGGCTGTGCGGGCCATTCGTAGCTCCACCCATTTATGACACCTGGGTTCACTGATGATATCAATGAACTCCACGTAGCATAGTATAAGTTAGAGAGCTCAGGTCTACATGACCGATGGTCTATGTGCCATCTATTGTAGTGCCATATTTGGAAGTGGCATGATTTGAAAGTGGCATGCTCTACAGAAATATGACAGAAAAGAGACAGAAGTTAGCATAAGGGAGCTAGGAGGATCTCCTTTTATATGAGCAACTGGTCTTTTATAAAACACACCTTATTCACCATGCTCACTGTTGCTATCTACCTTGCAGCCATTTGCCTCCTACCTTACCACCCAGTCATGCCCCCTAAGAATCTTGTCCACATCAGCGTCTCTCTCCTTCCCTCACCTATGTATACATCCCACACACTATTTTCCCTTTTCAACTACCCCAAACCACCTGCTTACATAGTGCTGCACAAACGCCGCTCACACACATCAATGAACCATCTGCTGTCTCTTTTCATTCTCCTGCTTCTCGCTGCAGGGGACATCTCTCCTAACCCTGGCCCACCCTTCTTTACTGCTCATCCCACCTCCTCCTCTGCCTCCCATAGAAACCCTGCTAACCTGCTGGCTATTCATTGTATGTCATTTCCTGACCCTTTTAAGTGTGCTATGTGGAACCTCCAATCTGTCTGTAACAAACTTCCTGCTGTTCATGACCTGTTCCTCTCTAGCTCCCCCAACCTGCTGGCTCTCACAAAAACATGGCCCCAGCAATCTGACACTGCTTCCCTTACTACTCTCACCTATGGTGGCCTACATTTCACCCATACCCCCAGACCTGAGAACAGGCCGTGTGGCGGAGTCGGCGTACTTCTTTCTCCACACTACACTTACCAGGTCATTCCTTCCGCACCCTCCCTCTCTTTCCACTCCTTTGAGGTCCATACCCTCAGACTCTTTCAGCCAGTTTCTCTCAAAGTGGTGGTTGTGTAAAGATCCCCCGGCTCACCCCGCCAGTTTCTGGATCATTTTGCTGCCTGGCTCCCTCACTTCCTCTCTACTGAAATACCCACACTTATCACGGGTGATTTCAACATCCCCATTGACGACCCCATGTATCCTTCTACTTCTCAATGTCTTTCACTAACATCTTCACTTGGTCTCTTGCAATTTACAGACCCTCCCACCCACAAGGATGGGAATTCTCTTGATCTGGTCTTCTGTAGTCTCTCATCAATTTCTAATTTCACTAATTCTCCTTATGTACTCTCTGATCACAACCTTATCTCCTTCACTATCACTAATTATCAGCCTTCTCTGGACACACCTACCCATCACACATTCCGAAATCTCATCACTGTCCCCAATATCCTCCGTCTCCTGCCCTGACCTGGCTGTCAAACAATACAATGAAACTCATGCTCAGGACTTACCACGCTGCCCTACATTACACCAAACAAAAATATTTCACCTCCCTCATCTCAACTTTACACAACAACCCAAAAAAACTGTTTGACACTTTCCACTCAGTCCTCAGACCTAAATCTCAGGCATCCGGCAAAACATCTCATCTCAAACCCCAAGTAATACCCATCCTGTTCCTCCCCACACTTCCTTTTGTCTGCTCTCAGCTCTTCACTCGATGACAGAAGAAGTATCCAGGCTTCTCTTGTCTGTTTGCCTCACTACTTGCTCCAGTGACCCCATTCCCTCCCACCTCATCCAGTCTATTTCTCCAGCTGTCATCTCTCACCTAAATGCAATCTTCAACCTGTCTCTCTCTCCTTTACTAAAAAAGCCCACTTTGGACACATCCTGCGCTGCTAATTACCGATCTCTCTACAGCATTTGACACTGTTGATCACCACCTCCTCCTCCGCATGCTCGGCACCATTGGCCTCCAGGACACCGCTCTCTCTTGGTTCTCATCTTACCTGTCTGATCGCTCCTTCAGTGTCTCATTTTCTGGTTCTATCTCCTCTCCTCTCCCTCTTGCTGTTGGAGTTCCTCAGGGATCAGTTCTAGGTCCTCTCCTCTTTTCATTGTACACAGCCCCCATTGGACAAACCATCAGTAGATTTGGCTTCCAGTACCATCTCTATGCGGATGACACCCAATTATACACCTCCTCCCGTGACATCACTCCAGCCCTGCTACAAAACACCAGTGACTGTCTGGCCGCTGTCTCTGACATCATGTCCTCTCTCCATCTGAAACTAAACCTCACTAAGACTGAACTTGTTGTCTTTCTGCCATCTACTAACCAACCCCCCCCCTGCTATTTCTGTTTCGGCATGTGGTACCACCATTTCTCCTAGGCAGCAGGCCCGCTGTCTTGGGGTTATATTAGATTCTGATCTGACCTTCACCGCATATATCCAATCCCTTGCCCGCTCCTGTCACCTGCCCTCAAGAACATCTCCAGAATCCGTCCTTTTCTCACTGTGGAAACAACTCAAACTCTCATTACTGCTCTTATTCTTTCTTGTCTTTACAACTGCAACTCCTTGCTTATTTGTCTTCCACTCTGAAAACTCTCATCTATCCAATCTGTCCAGAATGCAGCAGCCAGGCTCATCTTTCTCTCCAGCCGCTATACTGATGCCTCTACCCTGTGTCAGTCTCTGCACTGGTTGCCCATCCAGTACAGGATACAGTATAAACTCAGCACTCTCACCCATAAAGCTCTCCACAACGCTGCACCCCCCTACATCACCTCCCTCGTCTCTGTCTATCACCCTACCCGCTCTCTCCGCTCTGCTGCTGATATCAGGTTACACTCGTCAATCATCCGAACCTCTCATGCCCGCCTACAAGATTTCACACGTGCAGCACCAATTCTCTGGAATATACTACCGTGGGCGATCAAGCACATTCACAACTCTCACAGTTTTAAGAGGGCCCTGAAAATACATCTTCTCGGTCTGGCCCACCAAGATCTCTAACTGCTATCACACACATTTGTCACTCCCTACACTAGGGCACTCACAGGCACTTATCTGTATATAGATGTACAGTCTGGGTGGCAGGTTCATCCATTTTTCATGTAAACCACCCCCTATTTATGAAACATAGCCAGACCATTGTAAACTTGGCACTTCTTAACGTATGTTTCACCCATACACCCTAATAGATTGTAAGCTCTCACGAGCAGGGCCCTCACACCTTGTGTCTCATTTGTAAGTACTTTTAATGTGTAATGTCTGTATGTTTACCCTTGAATTTGTAAAGTGCTGCGGAATATGTTGGCGCTTTATAAATAAAGATTATTATTATTATTATCAGTCTCCAACCTTTCCTTCATCTCTAAACTCCTGGAACGCTTGGTCTACTCTAGACTAATCCGCTATCTCTCTGCTAACTCTCTTCTTGATCCTCTACAATCAGGTTTCCACACCCTGAACTCCACAGAAACTGTTCTAGCTAAAGTCTCTAATGATCTCCTCACTGCTAAATCACAAGGCAATTACTCATTGTTGCTTCTGGATCTCTCTGCAGCATTTGACACTGTTGATCACCATCTTCTCCTCAGCATGCTCAGCACCATTGGCCTCCAGAACACTGCACTCTCTTGGTTTTCATCCTACCTCTCTGACTGCTCCTTCAGTGTCTCATCTTCCGGTTCTAATTCCTCTCCTCTTCCTCTTGTTGATGGGGTTCCTCAGGCATACCTTCTAGGCCCTCTCCTCTTTTCACTCTACACAGCCCCCATTCAACAAACCATCAGCAGATTTGGCTTCCAGTACCCTCTCTACACTGATGACACCCAATTATACACCTGTTTCCGTGACATCACTTCTGCCCTGCTATAAAACACCTGTGACTGTCTGTCCGCTTTCTCTGACACAATGTCCTCTCTCCATCTGACATTGAACCTCACTAAAACCGAACTTCTTGTCTTTCCGCCATCTAATAATCAACCTCTCCCTGCTATTTCTGTCTCAGTGTGTGGTACCACCATAACTCCTAGGCAGCAGGCCCGCTGTCATGGGGTTATACTAGATTCGGGTCTGTCTTTTACCCCTATATCCAATCGCTTGCCTGCTCAAGTCACCTGCACCTCAAGAACATCTCCAAAATCCGTCCTTTTCTCAATGTGAAAACTACTCAAACTCTCATTCTTATTCTTTCTTGTCTTGACTACTGTAACTCCTTGCTTATCGGTCTCCCTCTCTGTAAACTCTCCTGTCTCCCATCTGTCCTGAATACAGCAGCCAGACTCATCTTTCTTTCCAGCCGCTATACTGAAGCCTCTAGTATATGTCACTCACTGCATTGGTTGCCCATCCAGTACAGCATAAACTAATCCCTCTCACCCATAAAGCTCTCCACAGTGCTGCACCCCCTAATATCTCCTCCTTCATCTCTGTTTACTTCCCTACCCATTCTCTCTGCTCTGCTGCTGATACCAGATTACATTCCTCAATCATCCAAACCTCCCATGCCCCTCCCAAAATTTCACACGTGCGGCACCAGTACTCTGGAACATGCTACCGCGGGCGATCAGGCACATTCAGAACTCTCATAGTTTTAAGAGTGCCTTGACAACACATTTTCTCATTCTGGCCTACCAAGATCCTTAATTGCGAAACCCCACCTGCTATCTGTGACATCTGTCACTCCCTACCTAGGGCACTCACAGGCACTTAAATGTATATAGATGTACTGTCAGGTTCACCCAATTTTTATGTAAACCATCTCATATTTATGAGACTTGGCTGAACCATTGTAAACCTAGCACTTCTTACTCTTCGTCTTACCCATACACCCTAATAGATTGCAAGCTCTTGCGAGCAGGGCCCTCACCCCTAGTGTCTCATCTGTAAGTAGTGTTTTGAGGTGTAATGTCTGTATTTATACCCTCTAAATGGTAAAGTGCTGTGGAATATGTTGGCGCTATATAAATAAAGATTATTATTATTATTATTACAGTGAAGTGGCTCTTCCAGGATATACAGTATAGGCAAAACATCTTTAGATATTTCATCTTCCACTGTGGTTCCACACTGTGATTTGCATTTCTAGAATAACTTACATTTTGAGAATAATACTATCTGGCAAAATCTGTAAATTCATATAAATGGTGAAGATGACCATAGACATTATTATACTGTGAACTACAAAATGCTGATAAATACAATCATAATAATATGCACAAGCTCCTTCAGCTTAAAAAAATAATGGATACATATTTTTTTTTTATGTCAGACACTAACAAAAAGTTTCTTGTGTTTATGGAGAGTCTCTGAATTTATGGGCAGAGGAGTACCTGTCTAAGCTACCATCCATCTTTCTCTCTGGAAACTTTCTTTAAGAAGAAATGAAGTCTACTAAGGTTCATCCCACAACAAGATTACCACAGCATTTAATTTGCCAGAAGATACTGGATGCAACTATTCATTCTTCTCACATTACCATGTAATCGATTTCCTTTTTATTTTGCAATGCAAACCTTAAAAGCTCACTTGGGACTCTTTAACTGCTCCATGATTCACTGACTGACATCTTGTTTTTCATAACCCTGATTGATTTTTTTTTAATGTCTAAGAAATAACACGGCTTCTATATCTGTTGAGTGTTTGTGCTCACTACAGCAAGTATAAAAAATTGTTATCTGCTGTAATTTATAACTTGTTTGTGTGCAACAAAACAGGAACTGACCTGCAAGAACTCTCTGACATTGGATCCAAGTACCCGAAGAATTGTGTCATATCCAGATTCTTGGCAAAAAACAAAAAACATATTTCCAAACATTTGGAGAATATCACCGGCATTAAGATCTGTAGAACAATTCAGGAAAAAAATAAAGCTTGATATTGTATAAATTATACAACGGACAAAGTAGAGCACTGAAAAGAAGTCTGCAACATGCAAATGCAAACCTGTTTAATAAATATACCATCATTTACTTCATTATACAAAGGTACTAAAATGGCAACATGATGTATCCAATCGAGTTAAAAAAATAGTGCTCTAAAGGCAAGGATAACTATCAGTCAGAGGATTAAAGGGGTGTTCCGAAACTATTAAATGCTCGTTAGTCCATTGACCATGATTAAAAATAGAAGAAGAAAAAATTTACATTGCAAACCCTTTTGTTCCAGTGCTATTGCCATACCGGTGAATCTGGCCAATGATGTCACCATTCAATCTTCCCATGACCCTGCAGCCATTCACAGGCAGCAGTGATCCCTCACATCACCTATGTGGCTTGTGACTGAGTAGAGGGGAACATGAAGATTGAAAAGTAACATCCTCAGCCAGGATCTATAAGACAGCTGCGGCGCTGAAACTTACAGTTGAAACCAGAAGTTTACATACACTATATAAAAAGACACATATGTATTGTTTTTCTCACTGCATGACATGAAATCCATTTTAAGTCAATTAGGATTACCAAAATTATTTATATTTGCCAGATGCCAGAATAATGAGACAATTTTTTAAAGCATTTTTCTCACTTTCTACAAAGTCAAAAGATTACAAACAAACGGATAAATATGCCTTTAAACAAAAGAGGACATCACATAAGAAGATGTCATGTCTTTCGAAGCTTCTGATAGGTTTAATGAAAAAATCTGAGTCAATTAGAGACACACCTGTGGATGTGTATTTTAATCACATCTGAAACACACTGCTTCTGTGTGTAACATCATGGGAAAGTCTAAAGAAATCAGCCATATCAGGAAGAGAACTGTGGACTTGCACAGATCTGGTTCATCCTTGGGTGCAATTTCCAGATATCTGAAGGTACTTCATGCATCTGTACAAACAATTATACGCATATACAAACAAGATGGGAATGTCCAGCCATCATAGCACTCAGGAAGGAGATGGGTTCTGTGTCTCAGAGATGAATATGCTTAAGTCCAACATGTGCATATCCACCCAAGAACAAAAGCAAAAGACCTTTTGAAGATGCTGGCGGAAACTGGTAAAATTGTGTCATTATTGACAGTGAAACGAGTACTGTATCAACATAGGCTGAAAGACCACTCTGCCAGGAAGAAGCCATTATTCCAAAAGAAACATATAAAAACCAGATTAATGTTTGCAAATGCACACAGGAACAAAGACCTACATTTTCAGAGACATGTCCTGTGGTCTGACGTAATTAAAGTTGAACTGTTTTGCCATAATGACCATTGTTACGTTTGGATGAAAAAGGGAGAAGCTTGGAAGCCTAAGAACACCATGCCAACTATGAAACACGGGGGTGGCAGCATCATGTTTTGGGGTTGCTTTGTTGCAGGAGGGACTGGTGCACTTCGCAAAATAGATGGCATCATGAGGAAAGAAAATGATGTGGCAATACTGGAGCAACATCTCAAGTCAACAGCCAGGAAGTTAAACCAGGGATGAAATTGGTCTTAAAATGGACAATGATTTGAAGCATGCTGCCAAACTGGTTACAAAGTGGCTTAAGGATAACCAATTCAATGTTTTGGAGTGGCCATCACAAAGCCCTGATCTCAATCCCATTAAAAATGTATGGGTAAAGCTGAAATGACTCATTTATACCAGTTCTGTCAGGAGGAATGTCCCAAAATTCCTACCAACTATTGTGAGAAGCTTGTGGAAGGATATCCAAAACATTTGACCCAAGTCATACAGTTTAAGGGCAATGCTACTAAATACTAATGAAATGAATGTAAACTTTTGACTTTACAGAAAGTAATTAAAACGCCTTTAAAATTCTCTCTCTCATTATTCTGGCATTTGGCAAATATAAATTATTTTGGTTCCTAATTGACCTATAACAGGTAAGGTTTATTCTGATTTCATGTTAGATAGTGAGAAAAACATGAATATGTGTCTTTTTATTTAGTGTATGTAAACTTCTGGTTTCAACTGTACAAGGTAAGCTTTTTTTCCTTCTTTTTTAGTCATGCCACAATAGACTAATGATTAGCATTTATTCGTTTACGAAATCCTCTTAACTCCTCCTAACAAACAATGGGGAGGATCCATGATACTACATAAATGGTTTTACACAACATGGCCTTTTTTTCTATAGATAAACACCACTACAGTTTTTGGGGCAGTTTTCTGGGCCAAATCAAGGAGTATATTTAAAAAAAGAATAAGGGTTAATGTAAAGAAATAACTTCAATGTCTCCTTCTTGGATACATTTCTGGTTTTCACTAAAAATATGCAGTCAAAACTTGTAACCGTGTTACTCCAAAAAATGCTTTGTGAAACTACCATAAAAGTGATTGTGTTACCCATAAGAGCTAATCACAGTACAGCTTTTTATTTCTTAAAGGGGTTGTCCACTTTATTTAAACATAAAATAATAAGGCACTGTTTCCCAAATTACTAGAGCCACTGATTGACTGCAGTGGTTACATGTGACGACCTTAGGTCTCATCCCCACGGCAAAGGACAAATACCGGTCGGTTTATCCGACCTGTATTTGTCCTGTTTTAGTGCCGTCCCCATGGCCGTAGAGGGACAGCTTTTCTCCGCCGTTAGCGGAGAAAAGCCCTCCCCTTTCACACTGAGATGTTTATAAACCTTCCGAAAACCAGAAGAATGAACATCGACAATTTTTTTCGGCCTGCCGGCGGTTTGAAAAACGGGTTTTCCATATAGGCCCTTGTAAAAGTTTGCAGCCGGTTTTTCAGACGGTTTGCAAAACCACAAACCTTCTGAAAAAACGGCCACAATCCGGTGCCGTGGGGACAAGCCCTTAGTCTCATTTAGAATGCACTGGAGGATTTCAAAATGTTTGAAAATTCTACTTTGCTTTGAAATGACATGTTATGATGAATTCACATGTAGGTGGTTTTGCTGCAAATATTTCTATGACTCTCTCATTCAGTTGAACCAGGTTTACAAAAATCCATGCCCTTGTTGCAGAAACAAACCCATTCAAATAAATGGAACTGATATTCAGTTGCAGATATTTCTGCCACAAATTCTGTCGTGTGAATTTACCCTTATTCTCCAGTTATCACTGGAGCTGTCAGTATATGCTCAAAAATATTGCTTTGATTTACAGAGTTTGATTTAATTATTTCATTGTAGTAGTTTGCCACTGGCTTTGTTTTCTATATCTGGAGACTAAAATAGAACTATTAGTCCAAACATAATACATATTGCCTTTTACAGCATCATGGAAACAAAGGTCTGCAGTTCCGTTAAATAGTTTCCAACCCTGCTCGGAGTAGGCAATGTTTGCATTGGGTTCATGTTATTGAAAAAGTCAAGCTCACTCAGTAAATCAGTGTCTCACTCAGAGAGTCTTAGGAGACATTTACACCTAACATTTTTGAAAATAAAATGTTTAAAGAGGTTGTCCAACAGTTATAGAAAAGAAAACAAACAAAAAATCAGTAGTCATCAGTTATACTTCAAGCCAATTCAGGGTAATATTCCAACAGTCCTCATGGAACTGTAAGCTTAAGGCCGTGTTCACACGGCTTATTCCCGACGGATTTGTGCGCCGTAAGCCGTGAATAAGGGGCGGGACGGGGGCGGGGCCGGAGCGCGGCGGGGGCGCCGCTCCCGGCCCCATAGACAATGCATTGTTTACGGCGCGTCCGCGCCGTAAATAATGTGCATGTCACTTTCTCCCCCCGCGGCGGATTTGCCGAGCGGGGAGGAGCGACGGAATCCACTGTTCTCTATGAGAGCAGTGGATTACCGTAATGACTCCGACGGATTGGCGCCGTATTGAAGCGCAAATCCGGCGCGGAATACGGCGCCAATCCGTCGGCAAATAAGCCGTGTGAACGGGGCCTAAAGGGGTGTTCCCACGAAGCAAAGGCTATTGGCACAGTTGGCGCTCAGCTAGCTGCGAGCCAACTGTGCATGAGGAGGGAGGCACTTGTAGCGATCCTCCTCATTCACTTCTATGGGAGTTGGGAATATAGGACCACATGTATGAAAACTGTCTAGGTCTAAAACTCACTTTGTTGCCCAAAGCAACCAATCAGAGCACCCCTATGGGCCACATGTATGAAAACTTTCTAGGTCTAAAATTCACTTTGTTGCCCATAGCAACCAATCAGAGGGCCCCTCTAATTTTTCCTGAGCACTGTATGAAATGAGAGGGGTGCTCTGATTGGTTGCTATGGGCAACAAAGTGAGTTTTAGACCTAGACAGTTTTCATACATGTGGTCCATAGTGCTATATTTGGGAGTTGTCATAGAAGTGGATGGAAAGGATGGCCGCAAGTGAAGCCCTCCCTATTCTCATGCACGGTTGGTTCACAGTTAGCTGAGAGCGTCCATGCCACTAGACTTTGCTTTGTGGGAACACCCCTTTAACTTCCATTGTGTGTAAAATACTTGAAGGCCTTCTAAAAAACACCATTCTGGAGTATCTCAATAAAAATAACCTTATAACAGAATTGGCCTTGTTAAACTAATCTGATCATTTTCTATGGGGACGTAAGCTCCAGACTGTACTGTACCTGGGTAAGACTGTGGATATTTTTTAAATAGATTTCTTGAAGGCATTTGGTAGTGTACCACATAAGAGATTAGTGCAAAATTGAGAATGATGAAACTCGAGGAAAATATAAGTAAATTGGGTAATAACTGGCTTTGTGATAGGAAACATAGGGTGGTTATAAAATCAAATGCATTGGGACTGGGTCACAGATGCTAGTGGGTTACCACAGGGGTTGATATTCGGTCTTCATTTCTATAGATTTATTGATGGCTTACCAAATAGAATTTCAATATTAACAGATGATATACAGCTTGGTAAGGTAATCAAGGCAAAGGAGGATATTATCATATTACAAAGAGATTCAAGAAAGTTGAAGGCTTGGTCATAGAAATGGCGAATTAAGTTTAATGAGGATAAATGTATGGTATGGTCATGCACTTGGGATAAAAAGAAAAAAAAAACATTTATGTACTAAATGAAATAATAATAGGATAAAACTACTGCCGAAAAAGATTTGAGGATACCGGTGGACAGTAGTCTTCAAATTAGTGACTAATGCCAGACAGCTGCTGTCAAATCAAATATAATTATAGTTTGCAGTAATAAAGACATAGATGCTCATGACAAAAGCATAGTTTTGACTGCATATAAATCACTGACGAGGCAACATATGGAATATCGTATACAGATTTAGGCACCACTGATATAGCTGGAGCGGGTCAGAGGAGGGCGACCAGTTTGGTTAGGGAGATGGATGGATTTCACTAACAAGACAGTCTATAAAACTTGGGTTAGTCAGCTTTGGTGTTCCATGTACAAATGTGTGACAGGACAGTATACTGATCTTTTGCGTGATCTTTTTACACAATATTTATTAAAAGGACAAACTAGGGCCACATGTATGAAAACTGTCTAGGTCTAAAATTCACTTTGTTGCCCATAGCAACCAATCAGAGCGCTCCTTTTATTTCATATACTGCTCTGGAAAAATGAGAAGAGCGCTCTGATTGGTTGCTATGGGCAACCAAGTGAGTTTTAGACCTGGACAGTTTTCATACATGTGGCCCTAAGACTGGAAAAAACTGTTGGTTTTTTTCAGTGCAGTACCAGCTGGAACCTACTGTGTCTGGAAGAAAGACTATTTTTCCTAATTCACGGTATGTGAGATATCATTTACGCTAATTCATGTTAAACACATAAACATTTTCAATTTACAATTCATGCTTAAGAAAACTTTTGCAGCCCATCTACAATATATTGTACAGACAAGGACAGATGAAATTTGATGTTTTTATATGGCAAAGAAAATCTTAAATACTGAATATCAGAAAACCTTTCTTAAAAGGTTCTACAGCTTTGACTGCTGATAATATAAATGTCTGTTTTGCAAGAATGCAACATTCTTTTCATGTAACAAGCTTGGTAATAACACTGCATGTTAAATATATTCATTACATAAACTTCAGGATTATTAAAGAAACACAGAAGAGTAAAAATAGATTAGATGAACGTGAATTGCCTTCCTTCCTAACTTCCTGCAACAGTTATCACAGTTTTACAGGAGTCCACATTTTACTTACTGAGCACTTTGCTTGCTGCTGATACAAGGTCATAGGTTTTGGAGTCATCATAAATTATTCTCACCAAAAACTGTCCCTCTTCATCCAGCTGTGCTTCTCTTCTACAAATTAAATGGAAAGATATAGTGCACCATGTAGATGGGTTGTAATTACATCCTCTAACATTTGCATAATGACATTATAGTGTTTTTTGTAGTAAGGGACTGCCTAAAATTCAAGCATGCCCCTGACATCATATCATCATAAACATAAGAATAATAGAAAAAGCAAAATACCTTCCTAATTTGTAACCATGCTTCTACTTGCTGCCACTCGCCATCAGCTTAGCACATACATTTGAAAATGACATTTTGTCTACAATATCATAAAGTCTTGTGACAGTTTCTACTGTGGTATTAAAGAAATTGGTATTTTCACCAAGAAACAGCCCCAATATTGTCCAAGGACTCTATCAGGTACTGTGCTGTAGGTTAAATGACTTTGATTGACTGGAACTAAGCAACAACACCCGACACAGTCATTTACAAGAGTGTCACTGTTTCTTAAAAAAGAAGTTATATTTTTGTAATGAAGAAGAAAAAACCAGCTCTCCACTTTCCTAAAGGACACAACTTGCTCCTGGGAGATGCGACAAGGTCAGGTCAGGGTGCAGACGCCATCTTGGATTTGGAGCTCTATCACACAACTCCAAATTGCACTGATCATTAACTTCCAGGAGGTAATCAGTCCTATCCAATCACCCGTTGAAACCCTCCAAGGTAGGAAATTTGATGTCATGTCAAAAAGTTGAAGGGAATGACTATAATACAAACTTAAGCAGTTTTTTTCACTACAGTTATTACTTACAACATGTAGCAAAAGGTAATTGAAGACTTTTTCTAAATACATTGGTCTCTTGATATTGCCCTGGTCTGGTAAGGAGATAAGAGAGATTTCATCTGCTCTAAGGGGCGACATGTATGAATTCTAGCGCTGATAGACCAGTTCTAAAACACTTTAAGGTACCAGAATGTATGAACCTGTTCTTCTGCAGTTCATACATACAGGCGCAGTATAGTGCCAATACGACAACTCAGGCTCAGGCAGACCACCTTTAACCTGGTCTGTCTGTTCTAACTGTTCTGCGCCAAAGTTTTGGCATTAAAGAATCATAAATGTGTCTACCTCTACTAATGTGGTGCGACACGCCCCCAGAACACCCTAAAAATTTGGCGCGCTAAAAAGTGTCTTTGTCGCGGTACCGAGGCACTTCTCTAGCCAAAGTTTGGAGTATGCCTGTTCATACATCTATAGAACTGGTCTATTACAGCTTTTTGAGGTCAGAATTCTGGAGCAGTCCCGTTCAAACATGTCGTCCTAAGTGTACAGAAGTTTCTCTGGTTAGGGTACTGCTCTCCCTTCCTGATTAAATAGAGAGCAAGGAGTGATATCACCATAGACTGAGCAAAGTTCTTATCTCTAACAAGATTGTATTAATTACCTTCGATAAGGAATTGTTCATACATTCTGCCGCAGTCTACACGGCTTTAAAGCTATTTATAACTGGCCTCTATGCGCCACAGTTCATACATGTCCCCCTTAGAGCAGATAAAATCTCTCTTAACTGCTGACCAGGGCAATATCAAGAGACCAATGTATTAAGAAAAAGCCTTCAATTACCTTTCCCTACATGTTGCAAGCTAATCACTGTGGTGAGAAAACCCCTTAAAAGGACATCTTGACCCTTTATGGACCACACAGCACACCATAACATTCTGGTGGAACAATTTAAAATACTTTGTCAGCAACTCATAAAAAAGATGCATACACTATCGAAAGCCTGCTGGGACACTTTTATTTTGTGCTTTGGTGTCTTGAGTTATTTAACAATATGTTAAAGTGGTTTTCTCAGTACAGGCTTTTGCTGGCATCTTGTGCTATCTCTCCAGCTTACAGCTTCAAATCTAGGGGTGGGTCTCTCCTTCCAGTAGGCGTGTCTTCCCTCACTGTGTCTTCCCTGCTCCATCCTAAGTCATCATCATCATTCTGTGTGAGCAGTGGGAGAGAGGGGATGTTACAGCTCTGCAGATCTCCCGCAGTAGTCAGTTCTCATGTCTGCAGAGCTGTCACCTCCCTTCACAAGCTCCTTGTAACCAAAACACCAGCGTTGGTGTAAACAGTTATACATACAATGTGAGAAATGCACTCTGCTGCCCCCTCTGTTATCAGGTAGAAGTTAGAGGGGGTGCAAAGTGTATAAGGCTGTGTTATATGGATGAGGGGAGCAGTGTGTATAAGGCTGTGTTATATGGGTGGGGAGAGTGAATTTAACTGCTAAATAAACTGAGTAATTGCCCAGATCCTTCACACAGAGCTGTCACAGTGAGAGGAGCAGAGAGGAGCTCAGATAGCCTTTATTTAACAGCTTAGAGGGGAGTGAAAGACAATGAAGAACATAGAAACATAGACAGCAGCCAGCTTAATTTTCATTTTTACACAGCTCAGAGGGGAGTGTAGAACATCCAATCACAGCACAGGGGGCATGTCCTGACCAGGGCTGAACTAAATATCAGGCAGCCAATCACAGCAAAGGGGGTGCGGCCCGACCTCAGGCTTCAGATTTAGCTCTAGACACTCACAGATTAGCTAATATCTGCTCTACTAAACAATTTAGGTAAGACAAACTAATTGCACAAGTGTCCCAATCATTACAGATATGATCGTTATAGCGAGAAAACCCCTTTAAGGTGTACTTGCATTTATTTTTGAGTTTGACACTGTTACGGCAGACGTAGTGGATCCTCTGAACCAGCGCAAGCGATGGTGTAAGCCGTACCAGGGAGCGGAGTCTAAGTAGCACCCGGCTTTCACCTGAGCCCGCCGCAAAGCGGGATGGACTTGCTGCGGCGGGAAACTACCAGGTCGCTTCCACTGGCGTGACTTGCTTGCGGTGGCGGCCAAGGGCGAGCGTGGTACCAAATCGCAAAACGTAGACGTTGTCGTGGACAGGCAATAAGGTCAGGACAGGCGGCAGAGGTTCGTGGTCAGAGGACGTAGCAGGAGGTCGGAAACACGGATAGGTCAGGAACGCACAAGGAAACGCTTTCTCTATGGCACAGGGCACAAATTGATCCGGCAAGGACAAGTCGGGGGCGGTATCGTTATATAGGGTCAGCGGCCGGCTAAACCAATTACCGGTGCGCTGTCCCTTTAAATCTCAGAGAGCTGCCGCGCGTGCGCCCTAGAGGGCGGTAGCGCGCACAGCAGCCGGCCGAGGATTGCGAGGAGACAGGAGCGTGGCCGGGTAAGTCCGTACTACAAAGGGGGCAATGAGCCCGCGGTCCGACATGCGGACTGCGGCGCCACTCGTCCCCGAAGCCGGGGAAGCAAGGGAGTCACGGCTGAGCCTGCAACCCGAACCGCGGGTGAGGGGCCAGCCGTGACAGACACCTTTGCCTTAAAGATGGATGTTCAGTTAACTCGATATGTCTTTCTATGTCTTTGCAGAGGCATCCTCAAACTTTTACAAAAGCTAGTTAAACTTTTACATCAATTGAATGCACCGGCCACTTTATTAGGTTATCAAATGTATAACGGTGTTTTGGATACCCAGTTTTAGGGCCCTTGATGATGCCTAATATTTACGTGGAATAATGAGATTCCAACACACGGCTGTGTGAGAACAGAAGAGCTCAGATAGTTATTCAAGGGGCCAATGAGTGACCATAGAAAATAATTATTCACCGCACAGGATGAACATCCATCCACCAGGGACCTAACCAGGGCTGAACAAGGCAGGCATGGGGACCTCATGCTTCAGTTGTTGACACTCACGAAGCAATATTCTGCTCTACTAAGAAATGGTCGCACTAATGACAAGTTCCAATCATACCAGAAATCGTTATTACCCAAAACCCTTTAGTGTCTTGCATTTATTTGAGCTTGTGACAAATTAGGAGACGTAGTGATCCTTTCTTAGCTGCAAGGAGTGGTGTAAGCCTACCAGGGGGGGTCTATGCACTGCTTTCACCTGAGCCCGCCCAAAGCGGATACTGCTGTGCGGTGAATCAGAGATGCTTCTTCTGCTACCTTGGTTGCAAGGCGGGTGGTCCTAATTAAAAAGTCACGTTGTTTCATAGGTCAGGACAGCTGCCGAGGTTCGTGGTCGAGGACTAGCGGATCAACAAGGCATTTCAGACGCACAAGGACGCCTCTATGCACTGGGAGATTGTACCCGCAGGACATTCTCGGTAAACCTTAGAGATGGTCAGTGCGGTAAAATTCCCGGTGCACAGTTTTGAAATCTCAGACCAGGCGCTCTAGGGCACCAACACCATGGCCAGTTCAGAGAGGCACTCATAATCTACACGGCATTGACCCGCCCCGAATGCTGATGCGACTCGTTCGAACCTGGGAGGATTGTACTTGCCATGTCACATGCCGTAGGGATGAGGGTGCCAGCCAGTGGATTTGCTAAAATTGAGAAATTCATTATTTTTTACGTTAGCAGTTGGACATTACCAGAATAAAAATGGCTAGTATAATTGAGAAATTAATCATCACATAACTTTGGATCTTACTTTAAAGAAGACTCTAATTCCTGTAAATGTAAAAGAATTCACTTATTGTTATACAATTAATGCATTTGATCAGTCTGTTTCCATACATCTCACTTGTGCCTAACTCTCATGTAGTCTTCATTTTAGGACTATATATGGCTTGAGAGATTAGGAAACCAAGCACATTTTTTTGGCATGATGCAATTTTTATAAATCAAAGCAGACAATTAAGTTACTTATTACAGAATTTTGCTCACAAATATGTTCTTTTATCAGCATAAGTGTGGTCTTTTAATTTGAATGTGGTGTTCTGCTTTGTAGGGGGGTTTCAGACCCCCTATAGAGACTCAGTCTGCTTCAAATATCTAAAAATAACCAGCTAAAGTATAAATTTCACAACAACTCACTGGCTGCAGCGATGATGAAAGGTACGTCACCGCAGCAGCCAGTGATTGGTTGCTGTGTTAACTTGTCCATGTACAACATGTCATCACCCTGTAAATAAGATACACTGGGGGACCATGGACTTAGAAATGCTGAAAAGACAAAGTTCTTTTACCACTTGGACAGGGTTATTTTACCACTTGGAACAGGTTGAGGCTTACTACTACGGACTGAAAAACCCCTTAAAGTGGAATGCTAAAGTCTACACATAATGCATCTATAGGTATCATTTTAACTTTTCACTAGTGCCAAAAATAAAAGTTATAGTAGTTTGAGTATTGTCACAACAAAATAACGTTGCAGCACAATTTTTGCTGCTTTAATAAAAAGGAGAGGAAAACCTGACATTTCAAAGGAGAGCCTATAATGTGCAACATAATATTGGAAAAATAATTAAATGTGAATGTTGCTACTGCGGCCTTACTACTGCAACCCTACTAAATTAGCTGTGTATAGTGCACACTGTCAAGCTATGATACACTCGTGGACAAAACTTTGTTTAATGAAAAAAAAACATAGTGGTCACTGAAATAACTTCAAACGATCAAAAGTAAATTAAAATGTACTGAAAATCAAATAAAGAAAATAAGACAATGCGTTTGAACTGTGGTTCAACTGAAAAATAATAAAAAAATAAATAAAAACTCTCATGGACAAAAATTATGGCACCTCTAAAAAAAGATTGAAATAATCTGACAGTTGGGATATATTAAACTAATTTGTGTCCTGTTATCACAGGTGTCTTCAAAAATTTTAATCAGTCAACCTGCCTATTTAAAAGGTGAAACGTAATTACTGTGCTGTTTGATATATATGATGTGTACCACACTTGATATGAACCAAAGGAAGCTAAGGAGAGTTGTCTCAGGAGATTAGAAACAAAATTATAGACAAACATGTTAGAGGTCACGGCTATAAGACCATCTTCCAACAGCTTGATGTTCCTGTTGCTACAGCGAACATATTATTAAGATGTTTGAGTTCCATGGGACTGTAGCTGGCTTCCATAGACATGGCCACAAGAAAACTTCCCAAGAAATCAAAGGTGAACTCCAAGGTCAAGATGCATCAATGTCAGATCATATAATCCGTCACTGTCTTTGTCAAAGTGAACTTAATGGAATTTGACCAAGGAAGAAACCAGTGTTGAAAGCAAATCATAGAAAAGGCAGATTGGAATTTGCTAAAATGCACATTTACAAGCCACAAAGCTTCTGTGAGAATGTCCTTTAGACAGATGAGACAAAATTGGAGCTTTTTAGCAAGTCACAGATCAAAAATTAAACATACAAAGATGTTTTGGGGCTGCTTTGCTGCATTTGATAGGTTTCTATGGGGGAAAAAAGTGAATTTTAGACCAAAACCATTTCATACATGTGGCCCAGGGTGTCTTAAATCTGTGAAATGGAATCTCAAGACTACTACACCATTCTGGAGCAAAATGTGCTTCCCAAAGTCAGAAATCTAGGTCTCAGTCGCAGGTCATGGGTTTTTAAACAAGATAATGATCTAAAACACACTGCAAAAAGCATCCAAGAATGTCTAAGAGCAAAGCACTGGATTATTCTGAATCGACTTTCTATGAGTTTTTGTCTAAATTCTATTAAACATCTGTGGAAGGAGCTGAAACATGCAGTCTGGAGAAGGCACCCTCAAACCTGAAAAAGCTGGAGCAGTTTCCACATGAGGAGTGGGCCAAAATCCCTGTAGACAGATGTAGATGTCTCATTAACAGTTACAGAAATTACTTGTTTGCAGTGATTGCCTCAAAAGGTTGTGCTACAAAATGAGTTAAGGGTACCAATTTTATTAGCAATATTAACTTATATATTAGCTGAGGATCAACTGCCAGGGTACACGGTAAATCCAGAAGGCCACTGATAGTTGCACAGAAGTTTCTCAAAAGAGCAAAATTCAGCATGATTAAATCCAAGGTTTATTAATGATCCATCTAATGGCCTCGCTCCCTGGCATTGTTCAATAAGTCATCTCTCGTGGTGACCTAGAGGATCCACATACGTATGTATTAGGCTAGGTTCACACGGCTTATATGCAGTGCGTAATTACGCCCCGCAATTACTCCGTGTGGCTGGGGGCGGGGCGGGAGCGGGGGGCCGGCACCTCGCCGGCCCATAGACTTGTATTACCAGCGGCGCATATACGCCGCTAGTAATTCACATGTCAATTATCTCCCCGCCCGGCGGATTCGCCCAGCAGGTAAAGGAGACGTAAACCATAGTCTCTATGAGAAAATGTGGATTAAACCGTAATGACTGGGGGCGTATTCCAGCCGTAATTTGCACACTCCGGCGCGTAATTACGGACTGAAATACGTCCAATTTTAAGCCGTGTGAACATAGCCTTAATTTTATACAACAATCACTAATTTAATAATAAAAGTATATCAGGCAAAGATGCACCTGTAAAAAGGATTCCATTCAGCCTATATCTAGACACTGACATAATTGCAAATAATAAAAGAAACGTCACTCTATCAATCTACTAAACATTTCCCATAGAAGTGAATCTAAATCCACAAACTTGAGAAAAAACATAAGTGGCAAATAAGGTAAATATAATATTGACCAGAAGGTGTTAGTAAGGGAAAAATGCATGTTGGGGCTAACAACTGCTAGTTGGTATTATTTTTGTCTTATCTGCCACCCCTCTGTAAAATAGTAACAATAGCAAGTTTAGAATTGGCAAAAAATGGGACAGAAAAGATCAAACAACATCAGTGTCTACTGAATACTCTTATCAATAACACATGCATTATAATGATGCCAGATATAACAAAAATATTCCTGTTGGCCAGAGTTCTATTTTATACCATATTATTGCTTCCCAATAGTAATATACATTACATAAAGAAGGTCTTTCATTGTGTTTAATCAAGGATTAGCAGCACCCACAATAAGACATTCATACTCAGGAAACATTTTAATTTCTTTGTTTTCCTAAGCAAATTGAGTGTTCAATCATTTTAATATTTTCAATTGTCCTTTGTATTTCTCTACCTACTTTTTAAAGAGAAAATCTTAAAGAAAATGTGTGACTAATGCAATCTATTGTCAACATTCAGTGTGCCAAGGAAGAGGAACTGATAGCAACAAGGAAAGACAACCATGTTGTGGCAATTTAAGAGACACATCACCATCATCAGCAGCAGGCAAGAAAAAAATTTATAGAAAACCTTACATCAAAGCCTTCATAATCTTTTTGTTTTGTTACAAACAAAAAGATCTAAATACTAGAGCTAGAATGTAAATATTCTGTTTATTTCTGATTATTTGTCATCTTATCAGTCTGGTAAACAGCAGAGCTTAAATAGTGTGTGGTGGCATATATGTGACATCCGATACAATTTTATTTATATCAAAGTCTAAGGATACACTGCATCTTAGTACTAACTGACTTGTTATTAGGCTTATTTACTAATGACTTATGGTACTCCTTATTTACTACTGTTGGTATTTGACTAAAAGGTCTCCTGTCCTACCCTTATAAAGCCCCTACAAAGGGTATAAATTTTTTTTAAAACCTTTTTGGGCCTTTATCAAAAAGGGAGTTCAAATCCTAAAGCTCACGGGTAATTTTTCTTTTCCTATTGTGCTTTTTTCCCAAAAAATTTAGAACCCCTCCCTCCCACCACGGGCTAGGGTTAAAAGGGGCCACCTGAACCCCCAAACCCCCTTGCTCTGCACTGATGAGGGGCAAAAGACAGCTGTCTGCAGATGGGAGTTTTCTCTCCATATGGAGGAGTTACTAGCTTGGCTTGAAATCCCTTATTATGATGTAATTTCTTTCGGGGGCCCGGGTTTTAAAAAATTTGTTTTATTTAAAAAAAGGGCCAGGGGGGGGAAAAATTTAAAAAAAAAACATTAACCTCCTGGTACCCCCCCCCACGGGCCCCCTTTTAAACTCTCAAAATTTGGATAGTCTTTCCTTCGGGTTTCCCCCACCCCCAACACAGGAGAGGCTCACACTCCATTCACTTAATATGAGCCTCTCCAGTTTGGTCAGACAAAAAATTTTACGTAAAAGAAAAGTAGATCTTCACAACTGCAGGTAGGACAGGGAGGTAAGTTAATTTTTTTTCTAATTGTTCCAAACCTGGCTTCATTTATAATTTTGTAAAAAGTGGACAACTCCTTCATGAGTTTGAGTGTTTTAAGGGATGCATCTTGTGATAGGTGGCCCCACAATCCTAGTTCTCCCATCCCTAGAGTCTGGTTGAATAATGTTTTTTTTGCCATAGGATGTTGCATAGCCTACAAGTCTCTATATAAGCTTTTGGTGCTTTCTCCAAAAACAAACTTTGCTTCTCTAGGTCTAAATATTATTTAAGGTGTGCTTTCAATCATATTAGAATGTTTTTGAGGGGCAGAGTACAATAATTTAAATTGCCAGTTGAGAGAACATGAAAGATCATAGTTTTCAGGTGTGTTGCATGACACTTGGGAATTAGTCGAAAAATAGGAAATCAGCAGCACTGGAAAGAGTATACGTTGCTCGTCCTTCAAAAACTCAGTCCATCTCCGGTCTTTATATATAAACATGGGAATTAGTATGTATTTTCTCATTTAGCATTACAGCATCGTACAAAACCAAGCTCCATGGCTGGAGGAAGGTGAATGACTGATAAGGCAGTTCCTCTCAAGTACTTTCCACATGTCTTTCTTCACAAGGACTGTGGAAGCATGAAGCATCACCAATGTCCCAAAATTGCTATAACAGCTAATAAGAAGCCAGGTGATTGAATGCATTTTCTTTCTGGATCTTACCAATAGTTTGAGCGATTGCGTTGGCTATCGGAGATCGATCGATAGCTTCCGATAGTCGGCCGCTATCGATAAGGTTTTCGAAAGTGATCATCGATTACTGTGCGATGACCATTAAAGCGTCTATGGAGAGCAAACAACACCTTCATTAAACATACACCCAATACAAGGGCTGGATGAAGCTGATAATTAAATCCACGAACAGTCAAACTGGAATACGTGTCTACATCTTAGGCAACACACTTTAGTTATAAAAGTCACAGAAAAAAAGTCACAGACCAATTTACTATCCCTTCTTGTACCACAGCCTGACCCTTAAACCTGCATCCACCCACAAATTAAAAAGTGCCAGAAGCAGTATGATTTGAACCATAAATTGGTACTTGAACAGGACATTGAATATCCCTTTCCTGAATTGCAGCAAGAGCCCAAACCTGCATGACCCCCACATTTAAAGAGTACCCCCCGCAAAAAGGAGTCCTTTCAACCACCATTTTATGTTGAACTTGACATTGACTATACCTGCCTGATCCACCGCATGAGCCCCAAACCTGCATGACCCCCACATTTAAAAAGTGCCGTAAAAAGGATTCTTTCAACCACCATTTTAGTTGAACTTGGACCATTGACTATACCTGTCCCTGGGCCCACAGCATGAGCCCCAAACCTGCATGACCCCCAATTTAAAAAGTTGCCAGAAAAAGGATCTTTCAACCACCATTTTAGTGAACTGACATTGACTATACCTGTCCTGGCCACACATAGCCCCAAACCTGCATGACCCCCACATTTAAAAGTGCCGGTAAAAGGAGTCTTCCACCACCATTTTGTTGAACCTGGACATCGACTATACCTGCCTGCCACAGCATGAGCCCCAAACCTGCAATGACCCCACATTTAAAAAAGTGCCGGAAAAAGGAGTTCTTTCTTTCTAACCACCATTTTAGTTCTGGAACTGGACATTGACTATACCTATCCTGGCACAGCATGAGCCCCAACCTGCATGACCCCCACATTTAAAAAGTGCCGGAAAAAGGAATTCCTTTCAACCACCAATTTTAGTTGACACGGACATTTACTATACCTTTCCTGGGCCACAGTAGTGAGCCCCAAACCCTGCATGACCGACCACATTTAAAAAGTGCCGAAAATAAAAAAAGGAGTCACTCAACCACCTTTTTAGCTTGAACTGGGACATTGACTATAACCTGTCCTGGGCCACAGCATGAAGCCCCAAACCTGATGATCCCCACATTTATAAAAGTGCCGGAAAAAGATTCTTTCAACCACCATTTTAGTTGAACTGCGGACATTGACTATACCAGTCCTGGGGCCAACAGCATGAGCCCCAAACCTTGCATGACCCCCACATTTACAAAGATGCCGGAAAAAGAGTCTTTCAACCACCATTTTTAGTTGAACTGGATATTGACTATACCTGTCCAGGACACAGCATGACCCAGTCCGGAGTTACAGTGGTGCGGTGAAAGCCCAGGCTGGCGTCCGTTCTCTATTAACCGCAGGTTAAAATGCCTGATGACTGCAGCAACGAAAACTGTCGGGCTGAAGCAGGATTGCGAGCGGAAGTGTGAGAACTCCATCCTTCCACTTACACAGTCAATACCTGGGTAGCGCTTGCCCCTCCGTAGAGTTGGAACATTTAAGCTTTCACGTTGAAATACTTGTGGTAACGCTCCTGATTTACACCCAAGGGCCCTCATCTTGGCATTCTTGCTTTCTCATTTACTCTAACGTGCTGGAGGAATTGGTCTCCTGTACTTTGTTCTCTGTCCCGTGCTCCATACTCCATTCCTCTTAATAACCACATCAGGTCAAGTTTTCTGAACCTCCCTTGTACAATTCGAGGAATTTTTAACGCTTATGTTTTGTGTCATGCAACGTTTTTTAGTACTTTAATTTCTAGAAAAAACATTTTAAAATTGTAATGAGATCCCACCAAGCTTTTGTTTCTCTTTTTCATTGTAATTAAATGGTTTGTCTCAATACAGGATTGATAGCTATGTTAAAGATCTTGCAAAAACAAGTCATTTTGCAATATTTGATCCATAACAGTGTCCTACTATTCCTGTTTTTTTCTGACAGCACCATCACCCTTGAGCCACTTCTTGACAATTGAGCAGAACAAATTGTCCTGTTAGAAACAACATTTTTTAGAAGTAGTACCTGTAGTATCAGCTGCATGTCACAGCAAAATGCCCCCCAAAAATTCAAAGCTTGACCCATGAGCCACTTTGGTCAATTGTGAAGAACAAATGGTCTGTTAGAGAACAACATATTTAGAATCGTACCTGTAGTATAGCTGCATGTCACAGCAAAATCCCCCAAAAATTCAAGCAAGACCCTTGAGCCACTGTCAATTGTGAAGAACAAATGTCTTTAGAAACAACATTTTTTTTATAATAGGACCTGTAGTATTGCTGCATTTTCAAGCAGCAATGAACCCAAAAAAATTATGAAAAATGACTTCTCAGCCCACTGTTTAAAAATTGTGAGGAGAAATGCCACGTAGAAGCCACATTTCTGTTAGCAAAGGACCATGATTATTGCGTATCTCCACAGCTACATGACCCCAAAAAATTAATAATATGACTTCTCAGCCACTAATAAAAATTGAGAGGGAGAAAAGCACTTTAGAAGCCACCATTTCTGTTACAAAGACCATGATTATTGCTGTTCTCACAGCTACATGACCCCAAAGAACTATAAAATATGACTTCTCAGCCACTATTGAAGAAATTGTGAGGGATAAAATGCCACTTAGAAGCCACATTTTACTGTTCCAAAAGACCATACTTACATAGCTGTATCACACACAACCATGACCCCAAAAATTATACAAATGAACTTCTCAGCCACTATTTAAAAATTTTGAGGTAGAAATATCCACTTAGAAGTCACATTTCCAGTTCCATAGACATGAGATTATTGCAGTTATCACACAGCAACATGACCCTCAAAACCATTGCAATGCGAAAAACTTCTAAGATAAAGTGAGGAGTATGGAATACGTTGTTGTCATGAACCTGTGCTGTCTGTTACCGTCCTCCTCACAGCAAACCACAAAATGAACTGTTGGAAAAGAGAATAAAAATTGCAGTAAGAAATATCATTTAAAAAAAATATTGTCCATAGAGGAACCATAACTGTATTGAAAAGATGAATGTGTAATATACTGGCAATCTAATCGGGTGACCCTCGCAATTGGGGGGCACAACATCATCAGAGATCCATGCCTGATTCATCTTGATGAAAGTCAAACGATCCACATTATCTGTGGAAAGCCGGATGCGTTTGTCTGTAATGACTCCTCCAGCTGTGCTGAAGGTCCGCTCAGATATGACGCTGGCTGCTGGGCAGGACAACACCTCTATGGCTTGACGAGCCAGCTCGGGCCATTCGTCCATTTTGGATACCCAGAAGTCTATTGGGTCCGGAACACATGCAAAAAACATCGGTGTTGAGACGCAGATAGTCGTGCACCATGATCTTAAGCTGATCTCTGTGTGTTGGATGTGTGCCCTGCATTGCATGCGTTGGTGAGGTGGTAAACAAAGATTGCCAGAGGTCACCCATTAGGCTTCTGCCACCTTGCCTGCTGCTGCCGCTACGCCTACTTGGCACTCTACTGCTGTCACGTCGCTGATGTTGTTCCACCGTGACATTTGGGGAACGTGAAGCAGACGCAACAGATGTCTCCAGTTGATCAATCAGCAAGGTCTCCATTTCCTGCATTTTACTCTCTATTTGGGTGGGTGGAAGGAAATTGCTGAGTTTTGTTTTGTACCGGGTATCCAGGAGGGTGTGGCCACCCAGTAAACTGTTGTTTTCATTTTTGTATGGCTTAGCGAGGATCATGTTGAGGAAATGACCATCCAGCACTCATGTGAGAGGATGAGCCTTGATTTCCCAAGCCCTCTGGTCGAGGGGGCACAGCAAAACTGATCTTCCTCATCTTCCTCCTCCGCCTCAAATTCGCGCCAACCTCTTTCCAAGGAGGGACGTCGGTACATCCGGAGTCTAGGAATACCCTTCCTCCTCTTCCTCCGCTTGCTCTGGCACAGCTTCAGACACAGCCCTGACTTGCCTAGATGATGCACCTGAGAGCTGATGCGCCACCTTGGTACTATGCTCTGGACCCGAACCACTGCCTAATGAAGACCGATTGAAATTGTGAAACTGTCGGGCCCTTGTGGAATTTGGACGGAGAAGAAAGGCTCCGTGTCCACATCTGAGGGGGGGGGGGGGGGTGGGGGGTGGGGGGTGTTCCGTCTCTTCCTCCTGTCGCTGGCGGACCTGTTGTTTTCAGGTGTCCACGATCGTTCCAGAACTAAGATCACCACAATGCTCAATGCTGACAGGGCATAGATCCGCACTGACCAATTTTGGTGGACTGATCCTGACGAACATTGCACAAAACTTGACGCTTCCATTAAGATATAGAATTGGGGATTGCAAGAGACTCTTTTCACCAGCTCCCACTCTCGTACTCTGTCGGTGACATCACGTCACCGCCCGAGGTCGCGGCGCTGATGGTGCCAGGGGCCGCCTCACCCCACCCCCCCCCCCCTCCTCCCCCCTGCCGCCACCACTCGCTTCTTGTCAGGCCCCATGTTCAACTTCGTACTGATTAATGGCGGCTGCTGGCCACAATTGGCTGGAGCCTGTGAGGGTGGAATCCAGCGTGTTGCCAAACGTCAACATGATGCTGTTGACGGTGAGGCCGAGCTGACGCTGCAACGCAGCCCCAGCGGGACGAAGCAGGGAGCGAACGGTCGAAGTGCTTAACTCAGAACCTCGAGCTTCCTTCCACAGGAAGTTCCAGACCCGGAGCTCTTTAGAAATTCTTGACGACAAGGTTCATGACATGTGCCAGGCAATGGATGTGCTTCCACCTACCGATCTTAAGGGCGGCCAGCAGATTTTCTCCCGTTATCGCACACCACCTTGCTGGCAGCAAGTGTTATTTCCACCCCAGCCAGCGCTGGTCTCGTGCCTTAGAGCCGTCCACAGCTCTGACCTGTTGTTAGGACGGTCTCCAAGGCAGCTTAAATCAACACGTCCTGGTGTCCTCTGGGCACGTTATGGCACCAGAGGACCTTGGGGAAAGAGCCCTGCACATCCCTGCGGTTTTGAAGAGGCTTGCGCCGACCTGAGAGCCACCATCACCCCCAGAAACATGCCCACACCCAGCTCACCCCAGTGAGCTGTCACAGAATATAGCAGCCCTTGGCCGTGCATACTAGTCCGATGTGTCGTGGTGAGATGGACTTTTCTGGACACATATTCAGACAACTCGCTTGAAATTTTTAGATGAACGAGCAGGCCAGGGCAGGGACCGGCTTTTCGGCAAAGGAAATGCCTGCTCGGCATCTTGTTATTTGGGGCAGGCGATGGCCATGACGTGGCGGAACCCATCTGTGTCCACCAGACGTGAAAGGCAACATTTCCAAGGCCAAAAGACTGGAGCAATGCCGACATTCAAGTCTTTTTGGCTTTGGATGGTTGGTAAAGTGTTTTCTCTGCTCCCAAACCTGGAAAAAAAAACATAAAAAAAAAAACAGAAGTCAGAAGCTGCTGCAAGACTGGTCTCTTACGGCATTGCAGGACGTCAACTGCGGAAGGAAAGGGGGTAAGAAAGGTCTGGTGGTGCTGGTGGTACTCGGGCGACGGTTGGAGGCTGAAGCGGAGGCTGATCCCTGATCATGACTCTGATAGACATGGCAGCTGAGGTAACGCTTGGGGTGGCGGAGGAGGAGGAGGCGTAGACAGAGGTGGTTACAATGGTTGGAGGCCCAGGCGTCGTCTGGACTTTTTGGCCAAGAGTTTCCCCCATTCACTCATGCATTCGCTGCATGTGCTGAGACATGTTGGTGGTGGTTAACCACTTAAGGTTCTTGTCCTCTACTTATATGCGTTTACGGCAAAGGCGGCATATGACATCGCTGGTGAATCAGAGGCTTGGGTCTGGTAGAAGGCCCAGGCTTTGATGGGGTCCTGGGACTTTTGACGGCGATAAGCGAGGGAGCGGGGTTTGGTCGCTGACCGTGGCTGGCGGGATTCATATCAGCGGACTTCTGCGAGCCGCGCCTCTCCTCCTTTTGTGGCGGGACCCGTAATTGACACTACCCCATCATCTTCCTCCTCGTCCACTGACGAAAGCGCTCGCAATCAAATTCTGCGGAAAAAGACAAAAGGGATGGATCCGCAATGTCGTCATCATCATCATCATCAACACAGGTGACTTGGGTCATCTCTGACTTTCTGCATCCAGAAGCTGCGTGCTACAAGCAAGGGGCACTGCAAGGCGTTGCCCGACCGCCCCGTGAATTTTTGCGATTGACCGGCTTCCTTCCCTCACTCTGATGGCATCAGTAACTGGGCGTTCAGAGCAGACTAAATCAATCCTCTTGATCTTTTAACATGCCTCTTAACCCAACCGCATTTTGTCATCAAAGAGGTCCGCAGACAATGGAATTATCCACCAGTGGAGGGTACAGGAGTTGACATTTGTGCTGCTTCATGTTGGACGGATGCAGATGATGCTGGATGACGACATTTGTGGCCGGTTGACTGCGAGGACGAGGAGGTAAGACTGCAAGATGCGTTGTATTAACCACTGAAGGACAGATTTGGGCGACCATGTACGTTACTTAGATTCACAGGTCCGCTTGACCCAACGTTGACAGGCCTGACGGGCCCGCAACTGACGATCCGCTGGCATGCGTGTTTTTGCCAGCACTGGAAGGACACCCTTTTCTCTACCCTACCCCAGTGCTACCCCCCTTTCCCTTTTCCCCCTATTTCGCTCCAGTTTTAGAAAATATAAAAATTTGAAAGGTATGGAATAGTTTTTTGGAAAATCTCTTATTAAAAACGGAAAACACAGCTTTCTCAATCCCTCAATCAAAACAAAAATTTCTGGATTCAAATTTAACTGCAAGGGGTCTATCAAAAAATCGGACGGCAAAAGTCCAAAAAACATTTTCTGTTATGTTTTGGTATAATAAACGGGATTTTTTTTACCTTTCAATTCACCGTGGTGAATATAGAATTGCTGTTTTAAGATTTTCGTGAGTGCGTCAATGAAAAAACTGGGGGGGCAAAAATAAAAAAAAGTAACTGTTATGTTTTTTTTAAATAAAACGGTTTTTTTTGCACCTTTCAATTCACCTTGGGGAATATAGAATTGCTGTTTTTAAGATTTTACTTAAAGCTGCGTCAATGAACATTCTGGGTTGGGAAAAGTCAAAAAAAACGTAACTGTTAGTTTGTATAAAAAACGTATTTTTTGCACCTTTCAATTCCCTGTGGTGAATATAAATTGTGTTTTAAGATTACTAGATGCGCGCAAGAACAAGCGGGGTTGCGCAAGTAAAAAAAACACAAAACTTTTATGTTTTGGTGTAAAACGATATTTTTTTTTGCACCTTTCAATCACCTGTGGTTAAAAAAAGAATTGCTGTTTTAAGATTTAGAATGCTGGTCAATGAAAAATCTGGGTGTGCAAAATTAAAAACACTAACTGTTAGTTTTTGATAAAAAAAACGGTATTTTTTGCACCTTTCAATTCCCCTGTTGAATTTAAAGAATTGCTTTTTTAAGATTTAGGTAGATGCGCTCAATGAACAAGGGGGTGCTAAAAAGTCAAAAAACACGTAACTGTTATGTTTTGATATAAATAAACGTATTTTTTGCCCCTTTAAAAATTCACCTGTGGTAAATATAGAATTTGCTGTTTTAAGATTTACGTAGATCGGCGTCAATAACAATGCGGGGGCGCAAAAGTCAAAAAACACGAACTTTTTATGTTTTGAATAATAAACGTATTTTTTGCCCCTTTTAAAAATTACCTTGGTGAATATAGAATTCTGTTTTAAGTTTTATAGATGCTGCTTAATGAACAATGCTGGTGCGCAAAATTAAAAAAAACAAAGTTATGTTTTGGTATAAAAAAAACGATATTTTTTTGCACCTTTCAATTCACCTGTGGTGAATATGAATTGCTTTTTTAAGATTTACGAGTTCTGCGTCAATGAACAATGCTGGGTTCAAAAGTCAAAAAAACGAAACTGTTAGGTTTTTGATATAATAAACGGTTTTTTTTTGCCCCTTTTTCAATTCCCCGGGTGAATATAAAATTTGTTTTTTTAAGATTTACGTAGATGCTGCGCAATAAACAATGCGGGTGCGCAAAAGTAAAAAAACACGAACTTATTTTTTTGGTATAAAAAAACGATATTTTTTTGCACCTTTCATTTCACCTGTGGTGATTAGAATTGCTGTTTTAAATTTACTAGATTCTGCTCAATGAACAATGGGGGGTGTGCAAAAGCAAAAAAAACACTAACGTTATGTTTTGATTAAAGAAAAAATTTTTGCACCTTTTCAATTCCCCTTGCTGAAATAAATTGCTTTTTTAAGTTTCGGGAGCTGCGTCAATGAACAATGCTGGGTGCGCAAAAGTTAAAAACACGAAAGTGTGTTTTCGTACGATCACGGATTTTTGGCAACAAAAAACCCTGTCGATAAAAAGATTCTGTATTGTAATTTAACGCAAGGTGGAATATCACAGTCCGGGTTTTGGGGTAAAAATTGAAAATGAACCCCTTCTGAAATGATACTGAAATAAAAAAGTGGGTTTTGCAGCTAACAAAGAACCCCTGCAGTTACTAGAAATGTGTGATCCCAATATAAGTTCAGCTCCCAATATCCGGGAAACTTTCAAAGCAAACTGTTAATAATAAAATATCCCACAATGTTTTCCTAATCTTGGTGAACTTTATCCATGTTCTTTATGTAGGTTGCTTGTTCCCGGTCCCCCCCCCCCCCCCCCCCCCCCGGGGGGGGCCTGCCGTGAATTTACAGCGGTAGTGCTGCTTTAAAATTTTCTACTAACTACATAAAATTTTCAAATCTCTAATCTAACAAAATTTGGAAGGATCACAGCAAATGTAAGGTTTCTCGTGCGAAAATCTAATTTCGCTGAGCGTTTGGCCACAGGGCAGAGCGCGGGTCCTATCCCATGGACACTGAGAGACATTTGAGGCGAAACAGAAACTCTGTCTATGTAAAACGAGGGCATGTGATTTTTCAGCCAATGCAACCATACAATCCCAGCATGACTTCGCAAAAACACACTCACCCGCTCTTTTTGTAATCGTTTTGCTGCCCCCAAAATTTACGGGAAGCGCCGAAAAAGGTGGATCTTATAGTGATGCTCAGATTTTAACCTTAATTATCGCTGACGGAAATTTCAATCACCATAAAAACCTTTGCGATTTCAACTTTTCTATAAAAATCGTCAACACAGTTAGAATTATGTACAAGAAAAATGTCTTTTTGGCGGTGAAAGAGGGTTTCTTTTAGTTACCAAAACAGCAAAAAACCTTTAATTAACCCTGGATGTAAATTGCGTAATAGAATTAGAAACCATAAACTACCACTTTTAGCGGTTACAAGGGCGTGTATTTTACGGTACACAACAACAGAAAAACTTGTTTTAACCCTTTGGGTTGTGAATTATCTACGGGCAAATGTTTTTTTTTGGCGATAAAAAAGGGGTTTTTTAGTCCCCAAAACAGCAGAACAACGTTTAAATTAAACCCTTGGATGTAAATTGCCAAAAGAATTGAGAACCAAAAACTACCACTTTGTAGGTGTTAAAATGGCGTGTATTTTACGGTAAAAAAGAAAGGGAAATTGACAACCAAAAATGAAGTGGTATTGTATTTAAAAACGCTGTTTCTTTAAATAAATACAACGGGAACAGGTTTAGAAAACCCCTTTGGGATATTCAATGTGCTGTGAGCAAAGCATTAAAAATGTATATGCACTGCATTGGACGCCACTGACTTCAGTTCCAATACCCACAAAATCTTAGAATTGAACGTTAAGGAAAACATCTCTGAGACAAGCTGAGACACCCCCCAAAAAAAACGCTGTATAAAAAAGATTCTTTAGTAAGGAATTTTATTAGCGCCCTGGCAGCACCTTCCCTATCAGTACAGTGGAGCGGTATGAGCTCCCCGCGTCGCGCCGGACTTATATAGTGCGGTAGTCACGAATCCCGCCCGGGCTCTGATTGGCTTCACTCGCCCTGTCATGTGGCTATGCCCTTCTTCCTCCCCGAGTTTTTAGCCCCATGAACGCCAGTGCTCGAGCCATTTTAAACAATCAAAAGCACCTTGTTACGCAAGTACCCCAAAGTTCGACTTTGTTTCCGAACCGAAGTTTTCCTGAAATTCTAAAGGAATTCCACTTCGTTAGAATCAATTCACCCATCTCTAATTATTGACATATTCTGTGATCTGTTATACTGCACATCTGAGGATTCTCTCCTACTGCATACTTGAGACCTACAGATTGTATATGAAACAAGCCCCCTTTACATGTGGTTCATAGCCCAGCAGGTCACTCTTATTAGAGGCATCCCTGAAGAGGCTTTTCCTATTGCTAGAATTGTGCTGTGACCAGTAATATTAGGACATAGCTGTACAGTGAGAATTTTCTCTCAGACAGAGCACAAGGTAAAAGCAGGAGCATGAGGGCTGAAATCTTTGGAAGTACAGAAGGGGTAAAGTGTTTACTTTTGTACTCAGCAATAAAGAGGAACCATCATGACAAGAGTAAGTGGTTGCTCTGATCTTTGCTACGATTAAACTTATTTTCCAAACGTATAGGGTGACATGTCCGAAAATTGGCATTGCCGCGGCAGACTTTAGGCGCATTTAATCAGTGTAAAGTGCGGCTTAAAGTACGATACTCTCAAAAATCTGGCATCTGGTATACCTTGCATAGTAAACGTAATGCGCATAGCGTAACGGAGACGCATAACGTATCATTACTAGTGTATGTAATGCGCCTCAGTAGCCGCATTGCGTTATGGAGGCACACAGCGTATCATTGCTACTCTCTGTAGTGCACCTTTTTGGGCGCATTACAATGTGTCGTGCCCGGCGTATAATGCACCTAGTTTTGGTATATTACAGTTCATTTACATCGAGAATATGGCGTCAAGAGTATTTTTGCCACAAAATAGACCAAAAAATGGCGCTTGCGTATTGGGACATGTCGCTCATATTATACAAAAAGGTAAAACACCAAGGTACAGACACATGGCTACGCGTTTCTGACCCTTTTTGGATCTTTGTCACAGCACCTGATTGTGCACACCTGGTTCTTTAAAAACATTTAATTAATCTATCATCAGCTTGCAATCCATCCTATGTCATCCTATGCCTGATTCTTCTCCCTGTAGCTGGCATATTAACCCTTTTCTGAACTGATTATAGGGCCATAATGCCTCAAAGGAGTAATACTGATTTGATCACATATGAAACATCTTATCACAATTATGTCTATCATGTTTTGCAGATCAATCATCTATTGTTAGTATATGTACATTAAATCATTTTTATAATTTAGTCCATGGGGAATTCTGGAGTCAAGACTAAGGGCTACAAATTTGAAAACTGCCATCGTCGTGGCAGTTTTTAGGCGCATTTAATTGGTGTAAAGTGCGACTGAAAGTACAATCCGTACGAAAAAGGTGCATTGTGCAATTGCGGTGCATATTGTATAACTGGTAGTGTATGTAATGTGCCTATCGAGGCGCATTGCGCAATGGAGGCGCATAACGTATCCTAACTAGTGTATGTAATGTGCCTCAATAGGTGCATTGCTTTAAGGAGGCGTACAGCATATCATTGCTACTATATTTGATGCGCCTTTTTAGGCGCATTACAATGTGTCATGCCCGGCGTATAATGCACCTAGTTTTGGTACCTTACAGTTCATTTACATCGAGAATATGGTGTCAGGAGTATTTTTGGCGCAAACACAACAAGGCCGTACTTACAGCTGAATGGCTGAACTAAAGACTGAACCCAGTAGTAGGCAACACAAGCCCCTGTGCTACTTAGGAAAGATAAACAGGTGCAGGTGATTGCTGAGCAGTAGCTCATACAACCCTCCACTAGGGAGACAATTAGATGATAAAAAACTGAACAATGAATTGATACCTGAATTGATACCTGTTCACACCAGTATGCAGAAATGCAGTATGTCCACCAAGGTGAATAACCGACTGTTTTGTCATGAACGCTTATTGACATTCTACACCTACTGATACAGTCACTAACTCTCTGAATTTACTGTCACACAATTTTCTTTCCTTTAGGTACCCCTTAAAATATTGGCATAGTTGCCAACTTTTGAAAATGAAAAAGCAGGAGATATTAGTGGGCGGAGCGCTACGCGCGCCGCGGAAAAAAAATTGCATGGCCACGCCCATCTTGACGGTATGCCACGCCCCTTCAAAAAGCCACACCTACTCCACCTAACTGCATAACGGCTTTGGAAGAAAGCCAGGTAGATGCCCTTATAGCCAGGTAGTAGCCCCCCATAACCAGGTAGTGCCCCCTTACCGGCAGGTAGATGCCCTCTCTGTAGCCCGGTAGAGCCAAATTTGTAGCCAGGTATATGCCCCCTTTGTTAGCCAGGTAGATCCATTATTTGCAGGTAGATGCCCCCATTGTTTGCCAGGTAGTGCCCCCATTGTTTGCCAGGTAGTGCCCCCATTGTTTGCCAGGTAGTGCCCCCCTTGTTGGCCAGGTAGAAGCCCCCATTGCTTTCCAGTAGTGCCCCCTCTGTTGCCAGGTAGATGCCCCCATTGTTTGCAGGTAGTGCCCCCTCTGTAGCCAGGTAGTGCCCCCATCGTTAGCCAGGTAGTGCCCCCATTGTTAGCCAGGTAGTGCCCCCATTGTTAGCCAGGTAGTGCCCCCATGCCCCCATTGTTAGCCAGGTAGTGCCTCCATTGTTGCCAGGTAGACCCCCCATTGTAGCCAGGTAGTGCCCCCATTGTTGCCAGGTAGACCCCCCATTGTAGCCAGGTAGTGCCCCCATTAGTAGCCAGGTAGTGCCCCCATTAGTAGCCAGGTAGTGCCTCCATTGTTGCCAGGTAGTGCCCCCATTGTAGCCAGGTAGTGCCCCCCATTGTAGCCAGGTAGTGCCCCCATTGTTAGCCAGGTAGTGCCCCCATTGTTAGCCAGGTAGTGCCCCCTCTGTTGCCAGTTATTGCCCCCATTGTAGCTAGGTAGACCTCCCATTGTAGCCAGGTAGACCCCCCATTGTAGCCAGGTAGTGCCCCCATTGTTAGCCAGGTAGTGCCCCCATTGTTAGCCAGGTAGTGCCCCCTCTGTTGCCAGGTATTGCCCCCATTGTAGCTAGGTAGACCCCCCATTGTAGCCAGGTAGACCCCCCCCATTGTAGCCAGGTAGTGCCCCCATTGTAGCCAGGTAGACCCCCCATTGTAGCCAGGTAGACCACCCATTGTAGCCAGACAGTGCCCCCCTAAAACTAATAAAAATAAAATAATAAAATCCACTTACCTGACCCGGCTCCTGCAGTGCGGCCGCTCCTGGACATCTCCTCAGCAGTGTCACAGGGGAAGTAAGAGCAGCCGCGCGTCACTTCCTCTGTGACGCTGACATGTGTGTACGGCGCACAGTGGCGCCGGACATACAGGGGGAGGAGGCCGGAGGGGGCGATCCCTCCGGCCACCTCCCAGCTCAGCGAGACAACGGGCCGGTGAGCGGACCCGGTGCCCGCGGCACCCGCACGTGGGAACGGACCGGCGGCGCCGGAGTAGCGCAGCAGCGCTACTCCGGCGCCGCAGCCATTTAAAGGACCCCCGCCGCCTGCTGGCGGTGGGAGAAATGCCAACTCCCCCGGGAGGGCGGGGGGGGACCCCAAATAGCGGGACCCCCCCGCCAAAAACGGGAGAGTTGGCATGTATGAAATATTGGCCTATCAAACAAGTTGTACCCATATGGGCCAAAAACAGTTAAAGAAGCCATAGATTCATTAACAGTAGGTTGTAAACTGAGATAAACCTGGTGTTTTTATTCATTTTTAAGGCTTTGGTATCACTGTGAGAAAATGAGAATTGCAGGAATTAAAAAGAAATTGTTTACCAGGAATATTGAGTGACAGAATACTAACATAAAGCTTCCTATTTCTATGGAAAAGGTTTTATCAGTTCTCCATTGGTTATGAAAAGGTAAGAGTTTCTGAGTTTTTATAAAATGTGTAATGACTCTAAAAAGTCCCCATCGGGGTAACCCTGAAATAATTTTCAAGGAAATCATCCCAAATTGTATAACTTTCATTTAAGAAGAATCAGTAATGCAGCGTGTCAGAAAGAGGAAGCTACATACCACAATTGGACTTTTCACAGTAGCCAATGCTGCAGCTGTTTCGAATAAGAAATTATTTTTAAAGCACATACACTGGTAGGGTTAGAATGTGCAATTGTTATGTGGGAAAAAGACATTTACCAACCATGAGCAGTGTGGTATCTCCTTACAAAGAGGATCTTTTGTCTGCCCACACATTGCAAATGATTTTTCGTAACATACATCTTCTATTCTGAACAGATGTTGACCAAAATAGGATCCAATATGGTAATTTGTTGATTAAAAACAGCAACTACATTTGAAGATACCGTCAAGACAAAAACATAGCAACATCATTACCAGAAAACAGGGTCTATAACTGAGATCATCACTAGCATCATATGACTATGGTAAATGCGACTGGCATTAAATGTCAAGCTTCTCAGGGAATAAACAGGAAACAGAAAGTTCTTAGTAAAATCCTCTAGAGCTCAATCAATTATACAACCCTTACAATGGACCTGGACTGTTTTGATTATCCCTGCAATGAATGAACAGGTCTCCACAGGTTGTATTCTATATACATAGCTTGTGACCATACCTAAAATGTTGCTTGAAAGTTTGTAAACCCCTCAGAAGTTTCTATATTTTGTTACATAAATTTGTACTTACATCTTGACCTAAAACTGCATTTAGAGAGCTTATTCAAACAAAGTAAAAAATATTAGACTTGGCCATTTTTTTAATTGAAAGAAATAATCCAGTATCATATGTATCACATGTATCACAGTATATAGTATCACATCACACAATGTGCCACTCTGAGTGGCAAACTATGTGAACTTTAAGATTAGCAGATAGTTTGAATATTAAAGTCAAGTACTTTCAGTCAATGGGATGACATTCAGGTTTGAGATCCTGCTTTATTTAGAGAAAAGGAATCTATGAAAGTCTCAATCTTCACAACACATGTTTGTGGAAGTATGTCATGGCACGGAGATTCTTTAAGATCAAAGAAAAAGGGTTATTGATGCTCATCAGGCTGGAAAAGGTTACAAAATCATCTCTAAAGAGTTTGGACTCTCAATCCACAGTCAGACGTACTGTGTACAAATGGAGTTATCGACCAACAAAGATGATGCTAAGAGCAAGGAATGTTATAGCCTGTGAAATTACAAAAGAACTGAAGGTAACCTTTAATCACTTTAAGCAACTAAAGGCCTTGTTCTTATTAGCTAATGTTTATGTGTCTACCATTGGGATGACACTGAACAGAAATGGTGTACATGGCAGTATTGCAAGAGAAAGGCACTGTTTTAAAAAAAGAAGTTTTCTTAAAATCACTTTAACAAATCACAAGCTTGTAGGAGCAATGGCCTACATTTACTTATTTGGTTGCTCCTGAAAAGTGGTATAACATGTACCAAAAGTGGCAAAATTTTGGCACAATATGTTGCCACGTTGGCTTTGGACACTTTTTGTGACCTCTTTGGCATGAGGGCATGGTATAGCAAAATGTGGGCATGGTTCAATGAATAAGGTGTGAGTGCAAAGTGGCCTCACTAACTTGCAGGTCAACACCATCAAAACTGCATGGCCATTAATGTAACCAATGGCTAATTTTTTCCATGTTAACGGCCACAGGATTTTGCAGTTGTTGACCCGCAAATTTTTGCTGCCAATTATCAAGCAAACTAAAGTCATGAGGGCAGCATGCTGCATGTGATCCTTGACCACGTCATGGCCACACTGTATCAGCAATTGCTCATTGTATTTCTACCTAATTCTCAGAAGACTGTGTTGATAAATTGGAGTAATTTAAATATATATGCCTTAGCATGTCCTTTGTCAGCTCAAAACTCAAATGCATGCTTTGAGCCGAACAAACTGTCGAAGGACTGTTCTATAGATGTATGACTCGACAGACAACAAAACTTGGCGCAATCTGCGCCAGACACAACACTTTTATATGCACCAAAAAGAACATTTTTAAATGAGTCAAAAATGCAGGGGCGTGTACAATGTGCAAAAAACACACTAAAAGTTTGGCACAAAACTGTTGTACAAGTTTCAGTGGCATGGCTGAGACTACTTTTGGCATAGAATGGGACACATTCCATACATATTGTGGGATGGTACACTATTAAAAACTGAGGTAGAACTGCCGAGTCAGCGCCAGGTAGATACATGTCACTCTTAATTCTAAATAAAAGCAAAAATTACAAATCAAAATCATCAGTACCCATTGGGTCCAACTGATTAATTCCATGTCCAAAATCATGTATGCAGTGAAAGAAACACCAGATCACTTTAACCTTACTTGGATCACTTTAATCTTATTTATTATTAAGCAGCTGACCCATTGGGGAGCTGGGTGCCATGATGTAAAATGAGTGTGTGTATTTTAATATGTATGTTTATAAAGCTTACAGCGAATCATAGCAAATATATGCTGCAAATAGGTATATATGAACTATTACTTTTATTACTCTGAGCAGAAATGTCATCTTCTACATAGATGCGCTGTACTTGATATTCTATGGGTTAACTGATAGTTAGATGGGCATCCACTGCACATGAAAAGTTATCTCCAATAAGTTATCAATTCTGTCAGCCCCATTTGTTTTACTGGGCCAGATCTGTAGTACAAGGCACAGCCGCACTTACAGACACCAAAACCTATGTCTACACAGCACAGGTTTTTGGTCGGATTTTAGGCGGATTCAGTATTTTGAGTCCGCCAAAAATCCAATTGAACCCAGTGCTGTGTAGACCTCAGTGGAAAATCTGTGCTGTAGTCTACACAGCACAGATTTTATACTGATGGCCTTCTAAACCGCCAGCCACCTGGCGGAATATAGAACATGTTCTATATTCTGTGAGACTCCCATTGAATTCCCATAGCCCCATTGTACTGAGGATGTGGGAAATCTGAAAAACGGGCGCGTATTTTGGCAAAAAGAATGCACAAATAAATGGTGGTGCAGCACAGCGATGTTAAAATGTCGTCGGATTTTGGATAGCATTTTAACATTGCTCTGTAGACATAGCCAAACAGTGCTTGGATAAAAATTTTGAAGCACTTCAACAATTTCTGATGGTCTGGGTGAGAAGAATAAGCCATCAATGTACCATGCATTCCTACAAAACCAGTTTAACAACCTAAATAATAAAGAAAAGACATTTATAATAATATTATAACTTAAATAATTACAAGGTCATAACATTGGAATGTAAGCTACACAAGATCTTTTTGTTCTATAATGTTATAACACTTATTGCAAACAGTACAATAACCTGGTCACAATACTTTCCCTGAGGGCTATGAATCTAAGTCCACAGTTCTAACATCTTTTACTTAGAATTGTATTCTGTAATATTTTACATTATTCATTTTGCCCCTGGAATACTTTGTTCATGGTAGCTATCTTTACTGAATCTTGACATTTTAATCAATACCCTGAAGAGAGAATTAAGGAATGATGCAGACTACTTGGCATGACTTGTTTGGAAACTTTTTGATCGGCTCAAAATAATTTCTTTCTTTCTGCTTGTCCTCGTTGACCCGGTCTTAAATTTTCTGGTTATATTGTCTTCAGAGTATGCATGTCTGCTTTAATAAGTCAGTAGACATCTCACAATCTCTTATTGCTTTGATATGGTCTAGGTTTTTTTTGGGTTTTTTTTTCTTTACTGCTGTTGATTGTCCAAACTATTTTCAGGAAGTGCACTTTTTAAAGACTATATTATTTGTGATAGCTGCTTAATGCTGATTGATTTTCTACAAATGTTCCTAACCATCTTAATTTTCTGTGTGGACTGATATTAAAAGTAACAGCTATGAGTACTTTGGGATATTAATTTATTGAATGTGCTGGGTATGAAAATGTATGCATAAATACAATCAAAATCTGGAAAAAATTATAATGGGACAAATGTAAATCCCAAATGTGTAGAAAAACTTACATATTTAAAGACAGCTTTATTTATGGAGCTCAGGCTTCATGGAGATTTTTTGTAGTAATATTTCCTAAGTAACTATGTGTGCAAGTGCCACGTGATGGCTACAATTAAAATGTTGCACTACCAAAAGTCTCCATATGACCCACCCTTATTACTGAACCAGTTTCATGGCCATACAACCATAAAATAAATTTCACTCTTCACTACACTGGTGAGTGGGTGTCACGGCATCATTCTGCCTCAAGTATCACCACTGGACTGGTGACTGCAGGCCACAGTGTCCTCTACAGTTTAAATAATTAGGTGTCAAGTTTCTCTCTGTTAGCCCACATATATAAATGCCTTAGCATTTAATGTGGTCATCCAACTACATGGCTTCAATGTGAGCACTGAATACAGAGCACAATGGAGTGAGTGTGGATGAAAAGATTTTTTTCTCCCTTCCGACCAGCTTGGTCTTGCCAACATCATGCAACACATCCCTGTAAAGTCCTTTGAAGTGGGTGCTGAGTATAGTAGGAGCAGCTCACTGCTACACTAGTGAATGGGTAGCAAGGCATTGTTATCCTTCAGCCTCACCTCCCTGCTGCAGGGATAAGGGCAGGATTTTCAAGAAGGGTTTCCAACTAATGCCCCATTTACATAATGTTTACTGTCTCTGTCACATGTTTCCTTTGAGATACCTTATTCACATAAACCTTTTCATGCATTTTTTCAACATATTATTGTAATACTGTAGCTGATATATCAGTTCCCAGTTAAAGGGGGGATACAGCTTCAAGCACTGACTACAGAGCTGAACTGAGTCTGACAGCAGTCTCTCCATTCCAGCAACTTCACAACTTACGTGCCTCACTTGCCCCCTCCTCTCTGACATATAAGCTGCTACTGATGGTTTCCTTTGTCACATATAGACCACTTATAGTCCCCACCTATAGATTGCTTCTCTTTGCCCTCTCCTCTCTCATAAAGATGGCTGATGATGGTTTCCTCTGTCTCCTCTCTCACAAACAAACTGCTGCCTGTATTTCACATAAACACTGGCCCACTAAAAGGGGTTGCTTGGTTAAAAAAAATAAAATAAAAACAAAACATTTTGGTGGGCTGAAGAGGGTGTGAAATAGAAATAAAAGACTTGCCTTTCCAACTGGCTCTGTTCCAGCACTGAGCTCTGGTACCTGCGGATGAAGTCATGTTCACTGTTCAGCACTAGCAGCCATGTACTGTTTGAACAGAAATAGACAGCTGAGGCTGGTGAAAGCCTGCAGGGTTACATGAACAGTGTACATGACATCACCAGCTAGGAACAGCAAGATCAGTCCACTTCAGTGTTTCTTTTAAAAAAAACAGACAATCCCTTTAAGGGCAGGGTTTTTCTCTGGAAAATGCAGGCTACAGCATTCTCTACATAATAAACAATTAGGTGTCAAGTCCCCCTCTATTGGCCTACATACATAAATCCAACCACATACTTTCTGCAAAGTCAAAAGTTTACATACGCTAGTATTACTATGCCTTTAAACAATTTGGGACAGCCCATATGATGATTTCATGTCTTTGGAAGCTTCTGATAGGTTTATTGACAATATATGGGTAAATTAGAGACACACCTGTGGATGTATTTTTAAGCACACCAGAAACACACTGCTTCTGTGTATAACATCATAGGAAAGTCTAAACAAATTAGTCAAGATATCAGGAAGAGAATTGTGGAGTTGCACAAGTCTGGATCATCCTTGGGTGCAATTTCCAGATACCTGAAGGTGCCTCGTTTATCTGTACAAACAATTATACACAAGTACGAACAAGATGGGTATGTCCAGCCATTATGCCGCTCAGGAAGGAGATGGGTTCTGTGTCTCAGAGATGAAAGTGCTTTAGTCCAACATGTGCATATCAACCCAAGAACAAAAGCAAAAGACCTTGTGAAGATGCTGGCAGAAGCTGGTAAGATTGTGTCATTATCCACAGTGAAACGAGTACTGTATCAACATGGGCTGAAAGGCCACTCTGCCAGAAAGAAGCCATTACTCCAAAAGAAACATATAAAAGCCAGATTAATATTTGCAAATTCACACAAAAACAAAGACTTACATTTTAGAAGACATGTCCTGTGGTCTCACAAAACTAAAATGGAACTGTTTGGCCATAATGACCATCACTATGTTTGAAGGAAAAATGGAGAAGCTTTGAAGCCTAAGAACACCTTCCTAACTGTGAAACACGGGTGTGGCAGCATCATGTTTTGGGTTGTTTTGCTGCAGGAGGGACTGGTGTACTTCACAAAATGGCATTATGAGGAAAGGTTATGTGGCAATACTGAAGAAACATCTCAAGACATCAGCCAGGAAGTTTAAAGGGGTTTTGCCAGGACATGCCTTATCTGCTAAGAAGCAAACGTAAACAAAGCAATGCTGAGCTAAGAGAGAGAGAGACACAGCCAGAGCACAGAGCCATGCATAAGGGATCGTGTGAAATGTTCACTCAAATAATCAAACTACAACTAGTGGATTCTGTATACAAAAGACAACACCTTTCTCCACAGCAGCTTGAAAGCTTCTTCAGTCTCTTGAAAGCTTCTTCATGTTCCCTGTCATCAGATAAAGCAGGGATCTACTCAGATAATCACACTACTACTCGTGGATTCTGTATACAAAAGACAACATATTTCTACCCGGTGCCTTGAAAGCTTCTTCAGCTCCCTCTCATCAGACAAGAAGTGTTCTCTGCGCAAGCACGGCCAGCAGCTCTTGTCACTCTGCCTGGTCGTATCTAGTGCAAGTAACTAAGGGCAGGTAAGGAAGCCTGTAAATCTCTCAGGCTGCAATTTTTTTAATCACATATATTTAGAAAAGTGATTAAATACCCATTTTGGAGAATCCCACGTCAACATTACATCGTGGAAAAACCCCTTTAAGCTTGGGCAGAAATGGGTATTCGAATTGGACAATGCCCCGAAGCATACTGCCAACCTGGTTACAAAGTGGCTTAAGGATAACCAAGTCAATGTTTTGGAGTGGTTATCACAAAGGCCTGATCTCAGTCCTATTGAAAATTTATGGGCAAAGCTTTATAGGCAGGTGTGAGCAAGGCAATCTACAAAGATGGCTCAGTTACACGAGTTCTGTCAGGAGGAATGGGCCAAAATTCCTACCAACTATTGTGAGAAGCTTGTGGAAGGGTATCCGAAGCATACAGGTTAAGGGCAATGCTACCAAATACTAATGAAATGTATGTAAACTTTTGACTTAATAAAAATGCCTCTCTCATTAAATTATCTCTCTCTCATTATTCTGGCATTTGGCACATATTAATAATTTTGGTAATCCTAATTGACCTAAAACAGCTAAGGTTTATTCTGATTTCATAACAGATAGTGAGAAAAACATGCATAAGTGTATTTTTATATGATGTATGTAAACTTCTGGTTTCAATTGTATATAAATATCTATGTTCATAGTACAGAATGTTGCTGTGGGCACACGAGAGCAGAGAAGTCGGAAAGCAACCCCTTCCACCTTCTGGCTTTGTACTGCCCACATCATGCTGCATATCCCTTTACAGTACTTTAATTCAGGGCTGAATGCAGTTGGAGTGGGTGGCCACAGATTGGTGAAACAGGAGTAGCTGAGTCAAATGCTCAGGTTAGAATAGAAGAATTTGCACTCCGCTACATAGGTAAGTGGTGGTTCTCCATCAACCACCATATCCCCCAAATGCAGTATTTTCAAACAGGAGTTTTCAGCTAACTCACTGTTCACATAACCTTTCCTAGCTCCATTGCAGGTATCCAATGAAATAGCATTTTCGCAAAAACCCTATGGAACCACAGGAAACTAAGGTCAAATACAAAAACGTTATGTGTACTTTTGCATAGCCCCCAGCACTGACTGCCAAGCTGATCTGGGTCTGTCAGCAAGCTCTCCAATTCCACAGCATCATAATTTACGTGTCTCTGTCAAATATTGACAATCACTTCATAACCCCTACTCTCTCACATACAGACTGCTGCTCCATTTGCTCCTCTGTCACATATAGACTATTGGTCATGGCCTCCTCCTTTTTCACATATTGAGTGCCGCTCATGCCCCATTCTCTGCCTCATGTAGACCATTGTTCCAGCCTCCTCTTCTCTCAAGTATAGACGGCTGATTGAACCCACTCATCTGTCTCACACAGACCGCTGCTTATGAAGTAAACTCTGGTCCCAGCCATTAGAGGAGAACCCCAGTTGTCAGTTACAGACAGTTTCTGTGGTGATCATGCGAGCACAGCTTCTGAACCCACATGATCATCATGCCAGACAGGTATGTCTTGTCATTACAAGTAAATCCTGCCTATGACGAACATGTATGGAAAATTTCAGGAAGTGTTTAAATATTTAATTATAGCATAGAGATAGTATTTCTGATTGATAAATAGTAGCTGCTTATAGTACCAAAGTTTGTTGTGTTTCATACATTTTAAATTAAATAATTTTCAGTGACAATTATGTGAGGTTTTATTTGGATTAATTAATGGCTTCTTTATAAATTGACATCTCAAAAAAGCTCCTTATAGATAAAATCACAAAAAACATGATTTACTTTTTCATACAATATTATTTAATATTTGCCTTTTTTTTCAAAAATTCCTGGAAATATTAACCATTGATTTACTGCTAAGCAATCAACTTGGAACTTTCAACTATTTTTGCCGATCAAAAGCATAATCATGTTATTGCCAATGGCTAATGTTGCGAGGCCCATAAACAACAATATACTTCAAAGAAAGTGATCAATCATTGGTGAATTTTAGCAACATAGTAATGCAATTATAAAATACACATAGCTTAGTCCACACAAACATGTATAAACAGATCACAGGCAAAAAGTTAAAATGTACTGTAAATAAAGGTATACATTATAGAATACACTTATCTATTTTTACAAAACTATGACTAATATAGTAGCAGGAGATGCAATGGTTATTCTGCCTTGAGCTTTAAGCGTACCTGTACTTTCAGATAACTTTTCAATAAAAGCTGTCATGTGTACATGAGAAGTAACATTGTGTTTTTGCATTGTGTAATTTGTATATGTTATTTTCACCCAGATTTCTCTTTAATTTTCAGTTGCTCCTGAGCTAGGAGGTGAAGACTAAGGGCCACATGTATGAAAACTAAACAGTTTTCATACATGTGGCCCTAATTGTTATGATGTTTTCCATACACAAAGGAAATCCTGCTCCCCTATAACTCTCGAACACACTTTCAGAAGCAGCAGCATAGAGGATATTGAAGTGATATGTAGTTTCTATTGACATAATGGGTATTATAGTTTGGGTAGATGGATCCTTATAATGTGTCTACTACAACGTAGGTATTACATTGAGGGACCAATACTTGCAGTGCAATTTGTGAAAACAGCACTAGGGTAAGACTGAACAGTCATTAAAGCTTTCTTCATTTCTCTCTCTATGGGCGACATGTATGAATCTCGCCACGTCGGAGCGCATGTTTTCGCCAGTTTTCGGGACAAATTTGCCTCATTTTATGTTGGTGAGGTGCTTTAAAAAATTTGCGGTGCAAAGTCCGCAGCGCCTCGCCAGTGTGTGAGGCGCAGTGCGGGACTTAGGCACAGTGCGGGACTGCGCCTAATATTCGCCATCCGAGGAGGTGTGCTCATACATGCGGGGAAAAGTTCACCGCGCCTCGCCAGTGTGTGGGGCGCAGTGTGGGCCTTAAGCGCAGTGCAGGACTGCGCCGAACATGTATTCCGATTCAAGACAGGCTGGAAAACAGCAAAAAATCATTAAAGATGTCCGTGCGGCATGGAGTATGAATCAAAAAATCGCCTTTATTAGGTGTAAAACATTATCTGAAAAAGAGCTCAAACCTACTAAAAAAAGACATAAAATCACTTTCCAAAAATCTAGACCAGCGCTACATTCGGGAAATTTTTGGATATTGGAAATTGTCGGGAAATACGTAATTCAAATTCTGTAAGCTCTTCTCATTGGTCGGCAGAAACCAACCAATCAGAATAGGATCGACAGTAACCCATTATAAGCTATGGAGAAGTATTGACCAATCAAATTCAAATCAGAGCGCGAGCTACTTGTCCCATTGTAGTCAATGGAGAGATCGGGGCAATGAAATCTCGGCTCTCAGAGCCGTGCGGCATGGAGTATGATTAAAAAAATAATTTTTATTAGGTTTTAAATATTATTGAAAAGGCTGAAACCTTCTATAAAACATAAATCAATCAAATTTCCTAACAACGCAATTGTCCCCGAGACCGGCGCTAAAATCAGGAATTGCGATATAGAGAATTGCCGGAAATTACAGTAATTCAAATTCTTTAAGCTTTCTCATTGGTCGGCAAACCAGCCAATCAAAATAGGAGCGACAGTGACTCTTTATAAACTTGGAGATTTATTGACCAATCAAATTCAAAAGGGGGGACAGTTCAAATACATTAAAAAAGGCAGAAAAGAGCTGATTGGTTGAGACCAGAGGCAGATATGAATCCACCAATCATATATAGTGAGTCTATTTTGAGTGGAGAAAGAAGGGCGCAATAGATGGGCGCCCTAAAAGTTATTACTGTCTATGGGAAATATTTAGTACTGTGATTGGTTGGGGGGAAGAGGGGGTCTCTGTTTAGCCAATCAGCGGCTGAGCTACCTTCTCATAGAGTTCTATGGGTCAAAGAAAAGCAGAGGAGCTCTGTTTGTGATTGGCTAAGTTTAAATGAGGCCGTTATTTGGGATCAATGGGAGAGCGAGCGACGCTCTTATGGGTTTTCTAATGCAATTATAATAAAAATGTACATGCCCGAATTAAATGATTTAAAACTCACGAAGTTGTGCCGATCTCTATTTAAAATGAACAATAATATGGGGGTAACGAAAAAATTATTTAAATTTAATAATTTTATTTTTATTTCTTTATTTTCGTTTCACCATAGTATTGATCAGTGGCTAACGAAATTTAAAAATAAAAATGAATTTTTTGAATTAATATTTTTTTTCATTACCCGATATTATTGTTCATTTTTAATACAGATCGGTAAAACTTCGGGAGTATTATTCATTTTATTTCGGGCATGTACAGTTTTATTTTAGATTGCATTAGAAACCATAAGAGTGTCGCTCGTCTTACCCTTGGTCCAAATAACCGACCTTTTTAACTTAGCCAATCACAAAAAGAGCTCGCTTGCATTTCTTTTCCCCTTGAACCCCTATGAGAAGGTAGCTCAGCGCTGTTGGCTAAGTTGGATGAGGCCCTCTTCCCCGAACCCCAAACACATACTAGAATATTTCCCATAGGGCAGTAATAACTTTTAGGGCGCCTTCTATCGCGCCCTTCTTTTCCACTCAAAATAGACGCACTACATATGATTGGTGGATTCATATCTGCCGCCTGGGCTCAACCAATCAGCTCTTTTCTGCCTTTTTTTTTCTGTATTTTGAAAATGTCCGCTTTGCATTTGATTGGTCAATACTTCCCCATAGGTTATTAATGGTTCACTGTCTCCCTATTCTGATTGGTTGGTTTCTGCCGACAATGAGAGAGCTTACAGAATTTGAATTACTGTATTTTCCGGCAATTCTCTAAATCGCAATTCCTGATGTAGCGCCGGTGACGGCGACAAACGCGTTGTTAGGGATTTGATTGATGAATGTTTATAGAAGATTTGAGCTCTTTTTCAGATAATATTTTACACTTAATAAAAACGATTTTTAAATCATATCCATGCGCACGGCGCTGAGAGACGAGATTTCATTGCCCCCATCTCTCATAGACTATAATGGGAAAAGGGAGCTCGCGCTTGATTGGCTGGGATAGCCAAGCCCCGCTAGTAAAACCAATCAGCTCTTTTCTGCATTTTACTGTATTTTGAACTGTCCGCCTTTGAATTTGATTGGTCAATATTTCTCCATAGGTTATAATGGGTCACTGTCGCTCCTATTTGATTGGTGGTTTCTGGACCAATGAGAAGCGCTTACAGAATTTGAATTACTTATCTCCCGGCAATTTTTAATATCCCAATTCCGATGTAGTGCCCGGGCTAGATTTTTGGAAAGTGATTTTTTTTTTATTTTTTTTTTTTTTTTATGAAGTTTTTAGCTCTTTTTCTGTTAATGTTTTACACCTAATAAAAACGATTTTTTGGAATCATACTCCATGCCGCACGGAGCTGAGAGCGGGAGATTTCTTTTGCGATTTTATATGTTTCTTCTCATGTTACGTTTTCGCTTCACTTCGCCCCCTCCCGGTCATTTAGACCAACTTAATAGGTCTGCCTGTCGGAGCTGGCGAGCGCTGCAATTTCGCCGCACTTTTTCCCACCCGCGATCATACATTGCCTCGGAGTTTTCTAGCGTGCCGCGTCCCGCCCCAGAACGCCCACACTGCGCCCAGTGCACGCCCCTTCATGTTAGGCGCATCTGAAAGTAGTGAAGGCTGCGCCTAACATCGCATCCCTGCGTCCAACAGGGGATTCGAGTCGGTGAGGCGCAGGATACGCCAGAAATCGGGTGCAAATCCCAATCATACATGTCGCCCTATATATCTATCTTCAGCCAAACCCATATCCTGCCCTCTCCCCTCTTCATAGGCTTCTCTTGGCGGCATGTAACCTGATCCCTCAGTCAGCTGTCTTGTAAACACAAGATGGATTTTAGCACTTTCTGAATGTGAATTATACATTTAAAAAGGGAGCAACAAGAAAACAGACTGATAAATGATTAAAGAAGTATCTTTCTCTGATAGGACATATACCAAAGTGTCTTATATTCACGTGTACCATTGACTTATGGAAACTTTGCTAAAAAAAAAAAAATGCAATTTAAGATCTGAGGGATTTGCCACCAGCTGAACAGGCGAGTAGACTATGTAATGCATCCATTCTTTAGCAACCAGAAAGGACAGTTTGTTCCTTTAGAACTAAATCTGTTCACCATTCAGACCTACAGTATTAAAAAGTAATGATAGATGGGGAATCTCTTTTAACAAACATTTGATCATAAGTTTATACATTTATACTGAAAATAGGCTAACAATATTTTTTGTAAATGGATTTATAATTTTTTTTGTAAATCTTAACCTTTTTCATTATGAGGAACCCCTAAAAGGCTTCAAAGAATACTAGTATTACTCTCGTTTTAGTTAATACCATGTGTAAACTATGTTTGATGTATGCTCCAGGAAAGCATCCAGGACATATTCCATATTTTTCTCTTTTTAAAAGGAATATATTTTTGTACAGAAGGGATGTAATTGTAGGATATGCAGCACTGCACAATATATTTCCTTTATGATCTGCCAAATTACATATGTAGCAAAGTTTAGCTTGGCCATGATGTCACGGTTTTATTTGTTAACTAATTTAATCTCTAAATTGCTTTTTCCTGCATTTTATTATTCAAATCCGTGTGTGATACAAATTTTAAAGCGCTTCAAATATTCTTCAGCAAAGACTCAAATAACAAGTCTTAAGAACAAAAATGATAAACGTATTTTTGTTGGTTTTGTACCTTCATAGCCACAGTCTCTTTCCATATGTGGTAGTAAGGGGCAGCCTGGATAACCAACCATAATGCACACTCGTGCAATGTTTTGAAGGAAAGACACCGCAGGGGGATGGCTTTTCTCCACTGTTTGAGGAGAAAAGCCCTCCCCCTTCGCATAGAAATGTTTTTTTCCACTTTAACCCAACTCTGCTGGATTGTTCTATGCACATCTGAAATTGTTACACTTGTTAGGAGTATTATTTGTGCAGCCACATGTTCCACAAGCCAAAGGGATTGATAAGCTTTCTATATGTACATACATAATATGTACAGAAGATCTCCCCTTTGTTAGGGAATTTCACAGATGTTTCTAGAGTGTTGGCAGGTGTGGCAAACATTAAATGTACCCATGTGGGCACAAGACTTAACAGGTATCCAGTGGGTGCCATGCTGACATCATCTGGTCAGTACTGCACTGATTTTCTTTTTTTGCAATTTTGGGGGGTTGCTTTGTGAGTTTATTGATAATGCAAAAGACAAACATGTATCAAGTGGGTGTCCTACTGGCATTACTTGGCCAGTACTGCCCATATTGTTTTTTTGCCATGCATGTAGACAGTGGGAGTTATAAATATGAATGTAGCAAAAGGGCATAACGTGGGATCACCCAAAAAGGTGCCCTTTTTGGGGTTACCAAGTAGTATAAAACTTTTGGCTTTATTTTTTAATGTGAGACTATTGGGGACATACGTTACTTTATGGCTATGCAGTGGTATACATTGCACCCTTCTGGGAAATGTTGTGAAATTTTCTTTATGTATACTTCCAACATGATGAACAGAACTTTACATAAATGGTAAGTTAACTAGAGTTCACTTAATTTAATGTTGTGCTCTTTATGTACCTCTGGATGTTCACATCTCACATTTTACATGCAAATTTTTCAAGATGATGAAAAACAAATGGTTAATTGTACCAACTTGTAAAATGGTTTATATGCACACTTTTGCCTTGCATGTATGTATGACCTTTTCCTTTTTTTTTTCTGCCCTATTGTACCCAAACTTTTTAATCTTTTACTCTTTGCTTTTTTAAAATTTTCACCCAAACTAGCTGTGGAATTTTATTATCTAAAAGTTAAGTTAGAAGTGGAAGTGACTTTTTTCCTCTATGAAGTTAAGGAGAAGGGCTTAAACCGAAACATACACAGGTTGTAGCAGAGTAGTAAATTATACATGCTCAGTGTGAATTCTCTGGAATTTGCTTTTCTAATACTATTTCCCTGAGAACCTTGTTCATGTGGCAAGAAACATTGTGAGAACCAATAAACAGTGGATTACTTGAAGCTGATGTTTCCATTGAGCTATCTCAGGACCTCTTAAAACATTAGAGCAATAGTGGACCTATATCCAAGATATGATTGTTCACTGCCCAAACACATTACTGATTTCATAGGAGATGTGATTTTTCTACATTCAGCAAATATGCTGCAAACACTATGATCAGGAGCCTGACTTTGCTTTAGTCTAAGGCCATGTTCACACGGCTTATTTCGCAACGGATTTGCAGCCTTATTTACGGCCGCAAATCCATTGCAAAATCAGTTACAAACAAGTAACTGGCCGTATTACATTGATTTTAATGGGAAATATGTGTCGTCGTGCCGCAATCCGGCCGCAAAAACAATGTGCATGTCAATTATTTCCGGACGGATTCACCAACTATAATGAATGGGGATGGTGAATCCGTCGGGAAATCAGTTCCAAATACGTGCCACACTTAGTGGCACTTATTTGAAACTGATTTGCACCTGATTTCGGAACATATTTACGATCGGCAATCTGACGTAAATACGTTCTGAAATAAGCCGTGTGAACATTGCCTAATAATGGCCACATTCAGCATTTAGGCCACTGCCCACCCTGATCTGTGTTACTTCTAGCCAGGACTTTTAGCTATTGGGATTATAGAGGTCACCTGACCACCATTAAGCGATCAAAGAAGGCTGGTGGTTGACATCTACAAGATGAATAAGATATAAAGAGTTTCCTGCACATTAATATGACTTTTCATTGACATTCGTTGACCAAATTGGCTTGATGAAAAGTTCAAGAGGGAAATTTTGTGGTATAATCACAAAAATCTATAGTGGGACAAAAAATATGCAGTATATTAAGTCAAAATCAAAAGTGGATCCAGCAAGAAGGAAACACAAAGGTTTATTTCTAGGTCCTGTTTTCTTCCGAACCTCCTACTGGCTCTGGTTCAAAAAACTGCACCAAAGCATCTGCAACCACTGGACTCCCCCAACCCCTTCTCTCCCCCCAAAAAAAGTGTGTGAACCACCCTTAAGAAACATACTGCTTAAGCAACCTGCAGTATATCTCTAGAAATGTGTTTTTTCTCTGAAGAAATGACATTCCTGACTCTGTTACAGCTGGTCCTTTTAAAGGTAAACTTTAGTTTAAAAAGACTCACGGGCTTCATTTGTCAAGTATGCAAGTTGCTATCACTGGGGATTTGTGAGCACAGGCAAGTGAACAGAGTATAAATAATTGTAAAGATGTATTCTTATTTAATTGATACTCAAACTGTGTCTGTTCTTTTAATCCTTACAGATTTTTTTTTCAGGAAAGCAAAATATACCACATGGGAATGAATTTTTAACTACATACTCCAATCTTCAAGAAAATCACTTATGTTATTATGCAGGGTTGGGAGCCAAAATTGGGAAAGAGGGTCGGCCAAAACTATTTATCTTTAAGAAAAAAAATATTTGACTTTACTAGATTTTTTTAACTAAATTGCAAGAATAATTTTCAATTTATATTCCACTATTTATATAGTACTAACATATTCTGCAGTGACATGGGTATACATATAGCCATAGCAGCCATTGCAGTTTCTCTGCGGCCCAGAGGTTGAGGGGGTCCATTGAGGTGCAAGAACATTGCACCTTTATGACAAAATTAGAGGCTTCTTGCTAACTAGCACTACTGTGTATTTTTTCTGTGATATGGCTTCATTATCAACACCTTGAATTATTGATAAATATGCTGCTGTTTTAGTTTTGAGTCATTAGGTGGTAGGGCACCATCTCCTTTTACTATGGGGCCCTCTGAGTTCTCATTATGCCCTTGTCTAGCACTTTACAAAGAATGTTCTCAGTTGATGTTGCCAGTAGGGTTTGGAAACTTCCCTGTTACATACTATAGCCAATTTGATAGGAGGCCAACTATCCTATCATTTTTTAAAGGAGTTTGGAAGGAAACAGAACCAGGAGGAAACTCACTCAGACATAGTGAGAACATACAAACTCCATGAAGATATTGTTCTTACATCAAAAAAGCAAATATTTTAAAGCAACTGTGCTAAACATTAAAAATAAAAAGAGTAAGTCAATAAGTTAAAGAACAAGTCAAATATGTAAAAAAAAATCCTCTTCAAATGTGAGGGTGTTATTAGAGTAAGGCCTGGTTTACATCGCCATCCAAAGTTTGGTTTAAAGCCCTTGGAGCTGATTCTGTCAAGAACGAAGGAAAAAATGGTGCAGCTTGCAGCGCTATATTTTTCTATTAAAATGATGGACGGCCACCAGGACAAAGACCTGACAGACCCCATTGGGACACGGTTAATGTGGTTTGTGGAGTGACGTTCGTGTCCATTATTTAATGGTCCTGGCCTAATCTCCGCAATGGAGATTCTGAACAAAATTTCAGGCACACCTCAGCTCTTAATTAATAGTTACAAATAAATAAAGGTCTTAGAAGGTCTCAGGTGTTAATGGGGAGCAGGTGTGTTAAATTTGGTGTAATTGCTTTCACACTCTCTCATACTGGTCACTGGAAGTTCAGCATGACACCTCATGGCAAAGAACTGTCTGAGGATCTGAAAAAATAGAATTTTTGCTCTACATAAAGATGGCCTAGGCTATAAGAAGATTGCCAACACCCTGAAACTGATCTGGCTCACAGTGGCTGAGATCATACAATGGTTTAACAAGACAAGTTCCACTCAGAAAAGACCTCACCATGGTCGACTATAGAAGTTGAGTGCACATGCTCAGTGTCATATCCAGAAATTGTCTTTTCAAAATAGACATATTAGTGCTGCCAGCATTCCTGCAGCGGTTAAAAGGTGGAGGGGTCGGCCTGTCAATGCTCAGGCCATATGCCACACACTGCATCAAATTGGTCTGCATGGCTGTCATCTTAGAAGGAAGTCTCTTCTCAAGATGATGCACAAGAAAGCTTGCAATCAGCTTGCTGAAGACAAGAAGACTAAGAACAAGTATTACTGGAACCATGCCCTGTGGTCTGATAAGACCAAGGTAAACTTATTTATCAGATGGTGTCAAGCGTGTGTTTCGGCAACCAGGTGAGAAGTACAAAGACAAGTGTGTCTTGCCTACAGTGAAGCATGGTGGTGGGAGTGTCGTGGTTTGGGGCTGCATGAGTGCTGCGGGGAACTATAGTTCATTGAGGGAACCATGAATACCAACATGTACTGCGACGTACTGAAGCAGAGCATGAGCCCCTTCCTTCCTACCAAAGTGCAATATTTCAACATGATAAAGACCCCAAACACACCTCCAAGATGACCACTACCTTGCTAAAGAAAATAAAGGGTTAAAGGGGCTGGACTGGCAAAACATGTCTCCAGACCTAAACCCTATTGAGCATCTGTGGGGCATCCTCAAATAGTAGGTGGAGGAAGGCATGATCTCTAACATCCACCAGCTCCGTAATGTTGTCATGAAGGAGTGGAAGAGGATTCCAGTGATAACCTGTAAAGCTCTAGTAAACTCCATGCCCAAAAGGGGTTTTGATGTGGGCAGCCTACAAATTAAATAATAAACATTTTCACCATTCATCATTATTACAAATTCTGGTTTTCATGTTTTACTTTATGTCTAAATTGTATACTTACTCATGGTATTATATTTGATTCATCTATGTGATTTTTTCTTTATTGAAGCATCTTATTTGCTCTTAAGTGCAGATATTGAATCATGTATACATTGTTGTCAACTGTAACAGACCTGGGTTGTGGATCCACTGAGCCACCGCAAGCGATGGCGTAAGCCACACCAGGGAACGGAGGTCTAAGTGGAACCGGTTTTCAGCCAGAGCCCGCCGCAAAGCGGCGATGGACTTGCTGCAGGCGGAATTAAACCGGTCGCTACCCCTGATGTGAACTTGCTTGCGATGGTAGCCAAGGAATAGCGCGGGTAACAGAATCCGGGGGGGGGGGCAGGGCAAAACTCAGTGTCAGGGAGGGCAGGGTGGGGAAGGTCGGGCAGGCCGCAAAAATGGTTCGTGGTCGGAGAACGTTAGCGGAGGGGACTGGTACACAGTATAGACCCAACGGGAACTTAGAAAGGGCTCTCGCATAGGTATGGGGCACTATGGAATCGGCTGGGCCCGGAGAGGTGGAGCGAAGTTATTGGGACAGGGCAGGTGTTTTGCAATTTATGGGGCGCTTGGCCCTTTAAATTTGCGAGAGCCGGCGCGCGTGCCCTAAGGAGCCAGGCGCGGCGCACCGGCCGGCGACACACAGTCCGAAGCAAGGTCAGGTGAGGAGGGAGACTTTCTGGGATGGGGGAGCCCAGGGGACGCTGCGTTGTCCGCGTCCAGCTGCGGACCGTTGTTAAACGGCAGCGGAGTGCGCCTGCAGCCCGGAGACCCGGGCTGCAGCGCCACTCGTTGACAGTACCCCCCTTAAGTTCCCCCTCCCTTGCCCTGAAGAAATCTCTGGAGTAAGTTTCGGTCCATGATGTTCTCCATCCGGGCTCCCACGATCTTTCCTCGGAACTCGAACCCCTTCCAATCAATAAGAAAGTAACGTTTTCCCCTTGGTCTTCTTCATAGCAGGATTTCCTTTCAACGGCAAAGACGTCCGGGGCATCCGCCACCGGGCAGGGAAGACACTTTCCAACGTACCTGTTCAAGTTGACTGGCTTAGTACGAGAAACGTGGAAGGAGTTCGGGAATACGCATCGAGGGGGGGGAGCCGGAGCTTGTAGGCCACCGGATTGATCCCTCTGCAGGACTCAAAAGGGCCAAGGAAACCGGGGGGACACAGTTTGTAGAGACGGAAATCCTTAGGCGTACATGTTGGCAGGACAACCAGACTTATCCCAGGCGTTGAACGAGGGCGGGGTCCTCCTGTGTCTATCCGGCTGGAGATTATCCGAGCAGAGGCCCGGAGCAAGGGTTTGTGCGCTGTTTGTCCCACACCGACTTCAGGTCACGGACCAAGGAAGTCCCACCGCAGGAACCGTCCGAGGACGATGCCGCGGGAAGGGGCGGGGGGGATGTGATCCATTTCACCACGAAAAACTGGAGAACAGCGCCCGTAGGAATCGGGAGTCCAAGGAATTGTGGGCGGAATTCGGCCAGGGCAACAAGCCTGCCCAATCGTATTAGCTGGGTCCGAGACGAAATGGACGTAGGTTGTTCTCTAAGATATGTTAGTTCTTTCTACCTGCGACGTTCGACTGGCGGGTGGTAAGCGGAGGAGAAGTCAATTGCCTCTTTGAGTGAGTACAGAGAGACCGCAAAAACGGGAGCGAATTGAACTTCCCGCAGGATCGGACACAATGTGTTGAGGGAGGCCATGCAGGGGAAGGACATGCTGGAAGAGAGGGTTGCCAAACGAGGATGGTTGCAGACGGAACGTCCAGGCAAGGTACTACAAATGCGCCATCTTAGAGAACGCGATCGGCCGATGACCCAAATGACTGTATTGGGCCGCCGACGGCGGAAGATCCGTGATAAAGGTCCATGGCATCAGGGACCAGGATGGAACGATCCGGAACGGGAAGGGAAGGAGCAATCCTGCTGGCTTGAGGTGCGGTGTTCTTGTTGCGGACCCACCGAGATCACGAGGCCACAAAGGTCTTTCACATCCTTGATTAGGTCGGGCACCTGTAGGTACCGCCCAATGATCTGCGCCGTCTTCTGGGACTCCCGGGTGGCGGCTACCCGAGAGCATGACCCCATCTTCAGGAATTCTTCTCGATGGGATGGGCGCACATAGATTTTTTGGGGGCCCCGGGGGGGAGGGGTTTTTTTTTTTTTTTTTTTTTGTTAACTGCAGTTAAAATATACTGGCAGCCACGGTGATCAGTCGGTGGGGAGGATTGATTGTCGGGCAGGTGGAGAGTCCTCCCAAGCACGTCCGACGACCCGAGACAGGAGCATCGGCTTTGAGTTCTTTCGGCTGGGAGAGAGGAAATGGATAGTGATGAAATTGCAGCGCGAGAAGAAGAGGAAGCCAACCGAGCCTGCCGGGGATTAAGGCGCTGAGCCGTCTGAGGGGTACACAAGATTCTTCGTCGGTCAGAGTTAGATAGTCATGGATGTCGGGCTCCTCTCAAGAAGATGAGCCACTCCTCAGCGTCCAATTTAATGGCCAACAGCTCACGGTCACCAATGGTGTAGGTTCTTCTCCGCAGGAGAGAACGTTCTTGGAGAAGAACCCACATCGTGACCAACTTGCCCTGGATCCCTCTGAGAAAGCACCGCCCCTGCTCCCACGGAGATGCGTCCACCTCCAGAAAAAAAAAGGGGTTCTCTACATCCGGACGAGACAGAACTGGAGCCGAGAGCAAGGCGCTTGAGCCGGGAGAAGGATTTGTCGGCCGCTGGTGGCCACAACCTCGGGTTGCCAGCCTTCTTAATATGGGCACAATGGGAGCCACTTAGCGTCGAAATGTGTGGGATAAACTGTCGTAATTAATTTGCAACTGCCGAGGTATACCGCTCTGAATAGCCCGACGGCTGGTTGGACGAGGCCACTGCAGGACGGCTGATGCTTGCTGGGATCCATTTGCAATCCTGGCGAAAAAATATACCCGAGGAAGGGCAGGGCTGGATTGTGTGAAATTGGCATTTCTCAGATTTGTGCGAACGAGGCGATTCACCCGAAGGCTGATTAAGGACCTGGCGGCCACAAGGAGGACGGTGGGGACTCGAGATCAGGCGAAAAAAATCAATATGTCGTCCAGGATACACGACCAGCATACATATATGAGGTCCTGAAGATGTCGTTAACGAACACCTTGAAAAACCGCGGGGGGGCGTCTACAAAGACCGAAGGGCATAACTAGGTACTCGAAATGCCCATCCGCGTGTTGAATGCCGTCTTCCTCTCGTCGCCTCTCGGATCGGATCCGGTTATAGCCCAGTTTGGTCCAGTAGTCCAGTTGGTGGAAGATCCTAGCTCCCCGAAGGTGGTCGAAGAGCTCCGAGATCAGCGGCAGTGGGTAGCGGTTTTTCACAGTGAATCTTATTCAGACCGCGATACGTCGATGCGAGGGTCGAGTGAGCCATCTTCTTTTCCACAAAGAAGAAGCCAGATCCAAGCTGGTAAGAGGACTTGCGGATAAAGCCTTTCTTGAGGTTCTCCTGTATGTAGTCTGAAATGGCCTTGGTCTCGGGGGACCGACAGAGGGTAGACTCTACCCGAGGAGGGGTTGTGAAGGCACAGGTCTATAGGGACAATCGTTGGTAGACCGGTGGGTGGCAAGGAGTCTGCCTGTTTTTTCGGAGGAAACACGTCGGAGAGGTCTTGATACTCTAGCCGGTAACCCAGGCAAAGGCTTTATGGTCGCAGGCATGACGAGGTGGAAGCTCGGGCGTGGTGCGGACAGGACAACGATGTGGATCCAGTCTTGTCCCCATCGTGTAAACTTCGCCCGTCTTACATGTCCAAGACCGGGGACAGCGCATTGCAGCTCAGGGTAACCCACCAACAGGTATAGCAGACGAAGAACGGGGTAATACGTTAGTTAGAAACACAGATTCTTCCTCGCCATGGAGTGCCCTACATGCATAGTAACTAGAGATGGGACGAATTTCTCAAAAAATTCGGTTAGGTCACTTCGCCGAATTGCGACAAATTCTGTTTCGGTCCGAATTACTTCGCACGAATTCACGTTAAAAACAGCTATTTCAGGTGCCAGAGCCTGCAGGTGCATGTAGAACGTTGTGCCATGCTTAAATATTGCAGAGGGAGCTTGGTTGGTTCTTTATACAATGTTGTGTTTTAGTATGACACGACACTGACTGCCGCCGCTCTTAGAATCGCTTCACTATAAAATGCCCTGGTCACTTATGGGGGCAAAACTGACAAAAAACTGAAAGCAGGAACGTGTAGCCATGATAAAAGTCATTGGCAGCAAAAGCTGGAAAAAACAAACTGAGAGCTCAGGTGGCAACATTAGTGACTGAGTGTGAAGGTGACGGCGGCAAGCAACGAAGATGAGGTCAGACAGTGGCATCAAGACATTCTGCAGGTGGCAAAATTGTATTAGGCCACAGAGCGGCACAATGAACTTGAGAGAGGAGGTCACGGAGGCTCGGCAAGAGGCTGCAGCACTGAGGGCAGGCAAGTGGCCAATGGACAGAGAAGTGGAGGTGATGGACAGGAGCAACGCATGAGGTCAGAGGAGTGGCACAATGACATTCTGGAGTGGCAAAAACACGTAACAGGCCGCAAGAGTGGCACAATGACCACTAGTGTGGAGTCCACTGGCAACAGCAACATGCAGCAGCGAGCATGAGCACATAGGTGGCACAATGACAGAGTGTTGTGGTGGTGGCAATCCAGTCCCTGGTAAAGATGGTGGTAGGCAGCATGGAGAAACTATAGGCAAGATGTGTGGCATCAGGCGTGGTGGCGGCATCAGAATAGTGGCTGGGCAGGTAGTTTGGAACCCAGACTGAGTCCCTAAGGCATTGGTGTGTGGAAATCCTGGCGATCCACGCCTGATTCATCTTGACAAGGTCAGTCGTTCAACATCTTCCCGTGGACAAGGCGGGTTTCTTCCTTGGCGGTTACCGATGGCCCCTCGCCGCATGAACTCCCGCTCTGGATGCCACACTACTGGCGGGGCAGGACAGCTTCTCCAACCTGCAAACTCCGGCAAGTTGCGGCCACACATCGCAGGTTGGCTGCCCAGTAGTCAGCGGATCTTCTAACTGGGGTGGCAGTGTGCTGTCATGTAGCCACAACCTGTTGGTCAGGGAATTGCCTCACATGTACCTGCTGATGCTGTGCTGCTGGTGACTGCCCTCCTCACTAGGCCGGGTGAAGGAAGGATGCTCATTAGTGACTCCTGTCTTTTGTTACTGATGATGGAAGCTGGTTACTGCTCCTACCCCCCCACTTCACAGCAGCCGCGGCAGTTAGTACGTGAGCGCTGTAGAAGAACCCCCCGGTCAGACCTGTTCAGAGGAGGGACGATGCGCACAGAGGCAGAGTCCAACTGATTACGGAGGATTTCCCTATTAGTATTTGAGTTTGTCTTCCCTCTCTATAGCTGGGAAAAAGGCTCCATTTTGGACGGTAGCGAGGGTCCAATAGGGTGGAGAGCCAGATGTAATCCCTGTCTGGCCGGATGCTGACTATTCGGCTGTCACTAAGCCAGGCAAATAAGCATGCGCGGGGGGAAATCTTGCACAAGTGACTCGAGGGGCTCCCTGCCTCATTTCCTCTGTTTTATTACTCCCACGGTGCTTGGGAGTCATCTGCTGTTTCCTCATCTCCATCCACTCCTCAGCTGCTCCTGCTCTACTCTCTTGTCAACATGGGTAGAAAATCCACTCATTTCACCAGACAATGCTTCTGCTCCATGTCCTCCTCTCTCCATTTCGTCCCCACCGGGGACTATGTGGCCACGAGATGTAGTGCCACATTCCAGTCCCCTGCACAGGACAGAATTCCTCACCGTTTCAGCATTCTGTTCAGGACATGAAGCAGTGTGAATGACGTTATTCATCCCGTAGTCCTGAGGATGGAACAAATACGTGGCCTCCTCGAATGGCCTCAACAATAGGCAGGTGTCAGCATGAGCTGCCACTGGCTGACATCAAAGTTACACAGGGAGGTTACTTCTGGCCTGAGTCTGGCACTGGATCATCAAAAATCAGTTAATGGCCTTTCTCTGTTCATACAGTCGGTCCAACATGTGCAGGCTGGAATTCCAGCGGGTGGAAAGGGAATACATCTCATCGCATATCAGAGCGTGTTGGGGGGAGGCCGTTCTGCCGCTGAAAACTCGAGGAGGGTTGTTATTGCTTTGTCACGAATGGTTAATGAGCAATGCACAGTTTCCTGGCCATTTTCTTAATGTTTGAAGATCGGTGGGAAGACTTAGGAACCTTTTTACAACAGATTGAAAAGTTTGCGCCATGCGGGCGCGATGGACGCATCCCTCTCGTTGCAGCTGCGGACACATTGTTCCTTCCCATTGTCCGTAACCATGGTTCGGATTTGCAGTTGGCGCGGAGAAAGCCACACATCGATTTCTTGCTGCATGACGCGGAGCAGTTCCTCCGCTGTGTGACTTCGTTCGCGAGGCAAGCTAGGTTGTTAGAACTGCGTGACACCGCGGATGCCCTACACATGTAGGTGATGATGGCAGCCAGTACTTGTGGAGGCGAGATGGTGGTGGTGGGGAGGAGGAGGAGGCGGACATTGGCGCAGGAGCAGAAGTTTGACAACGTGGAGGAGAAAGCGGCGTCTCTGTCCATGTTGTTGGTGTGCCTGGGCAGGAAGCTCAGTCACCAGTGGGCCGTAAAGGACATGTTACTGGGCCCTGACCGTTGTTACAGCTCCAGACGTCCGCGCTTGCCGTGTACTAATTGGAACAAACCGATTAAAGCTCAAGGGGACTGACCCACTTCTGTTTTTACATATTATGAAGTGTGGTACTGCCTCTTTTGGAAAAGAAATTACGTGCTTGGAACTCTCCATCTCGGCTCGGCCCACAAAGCCATTAGTTATCTGAATGGTGCAGAGTCCACCAATTGGACAAGAGGAGGGACTGTGGTTGAGTACAACAACTGCTGGACAGGAGCACGGTCAGCTGCTGACACTTAGGATGGTTGGTACGCATACTGTTGTCTCTTACAAATCGCCTCTCTGAACGACTGCTGGCGCCATGAGTAGCGAGGGCGCAGGAGCATCTTGGACCGGGAGATGATGTCAAAGAGAAACAGCTGCCTTCTGCAGAGGTGGTGGAGACCTTGACTGGCCTGAAATGGCATGCGTGCCACTGGCCGCTGCTGCTTGCTGCAGCGGCAGGATGGACCACCACATCTGAGCCACGTTTCTCCAGGCACCGGATGGTGAAGCTGCATGTGTTAGAGCAGGACGTTGTTGCCACACGTTAGCTCCTGCCACGCTTCTACTTTTGCCTCCACAGATTCTTCATATACCCTATTCGGCTTCCTCCTGTGTCTTAGCAACAGAACTGACCACACGCGTGTAGATGTTTTTACCGCCAACGCTCCGCTCTGAGTAGACATACTGCCGCCGCTGCCTCGCTGAGCCCTGTGCCGCTACTGTTCTGGACCTGCGGAAGCGGGTTTTCTACCCGTGGCGCTTGGCTCCCGACCTCACACTGCTGCTACCCTGAGACTCACGGCCACCACAACCCACTTGCTGGCTGCGCCGCTTGCCTGACGCGCAAGTGACGCCCTCTTCTCCTACGATGAGAAGCCCTTGCTTTCCCCGGCTCCAAGTGCGGTGGGCTCTACATCATCATCTATTTGTGTTCTAGTCACTACTGTCCTCATCACCGGGCTTGGTAAGACGAGGCTGGACCTCTCACCACATGACATACCCATTGCCACTCTACACAATCTTATACTTTGCCGCCCTACTGCAAGAAGCTGGGGGATATTGGCCCCATTTCTTCGCTGCCAAGTAGCTGCGACTGCCCTCCTAAAAATTGTTCATCTCGCTATATAGTGGCGCTGAGCCCAGACCAATAGTAGATCCCTGGGTGAGGGAACTGGATGGGACAGAGGCGGGCTGAGGACAGGGTGAGGGCCGCTGACCCGCTTCACCGGCCATGCCATCTAAGTGTTGTGTCTGAGGTTCCCACCGACTCTTGGCTGGGCTGGGGGGTTGTCTGATGTCATCTGGGGAGGAAGAGGGATGACCTAGTCAACCAATCAAGAACCCTTGGGTTGCTGAACAACACTCGGCCGTCTGGATGACAGCGGCAGTTGTGTGGCCTCACCGAGTGACCCCCTGCTGCGACGTCCCCTTTCTTTGCTGCGACCTGGGACAGTTTCAGAAATGTTTTTTCAACTGCCACTCGCAGTTGCAGAGCCTGACAACTCTCTTTCTGACAGACTGTTTGTTATAAAATTTACAGGACCCCTGTTTGATGAAGCTATCTGTATATGATAAATATACACCCTGTTTTTGACTCCAAATTGGAACCCAGTAACAAGCTTGGGTAACCCTTGGATATAAATTGCGCTCCACAAATGGCCAGGATAAATTTACTTGTATGTTTCGTTTACAAGCACTGTGAGTTATACTAAATGTAAAAGCACAAACAGGCTTAATTAACCTTCGCTTGTGAATTATGCTACAAGAAAAATGTATATTTTCGGTGTTGAAAAGACGGTTATTTTGTCAGCACAGCAGCAAAACAACGCTTAATTAACCCTGGATGTAAATTTGGACGCAAAAATTGAAATTGAGCCCACAAACTAGTAGCTTTGTAGAGTGTTAAATGGAGTATTTTCTCGCCACACAACAAGAGATTAATTGTAATTTAACTTTTGCTTGTGAATTAGGCTTACCAAAAAAATATATATATTTGGCGTTGAAAAAGACGGTTTATTTTTGTCAGCACACCAGCAAAAACAAAGCTTAATTAACCCCTGGATTGTAAATTGAGCTATAGAATATGAGCCACCACAAAATAGTAGCTTTTTAATGTAGCGTGTTTTCAATGGCGTATTTTATACGCCACACAACAAGAGATAAAATTGTAATTAACCTTTGCTCGTGAATTAGGCTACTAAAAAAAAAATATATATTTGGCGTTGAAAAAGACGGTTTATTTTTTGTCAGCACACAGCAAACAACGCTTAATTAACCCCATGGATGTAAATTGCGCAAATAGGAATTTGTAGCCAACCACAAACTAGTAGCTTTGTAGCGTATTTACAATGGCGTATTTTCTACGCAAACAACAAAGAGATAAAATTGTAATTACCATTGCTTGTGAATTGGTACAAAAAAAAATATATATATTTGGCGTTGAAAAGACGGTTTATTATTGTCAGCACACCAGCAAAAACAACGCTTAATTAACCCCTGGATGTAAATTGCGCAATAGATTGAGCCACACAAACTAGTAGCTTATGTAGCGTTTACAATGGCGTATTTTCTACGCCACACAAACAAGAGATAAAATTGTTGTAATTAACCTTTGCTTGTGATTAGGTCTACCAAAAAAAAATATATATTTGGCGTGAAAAAGACGGTTATTTTTGTCAGACACCAGCCAAACAACGCAAAATTAACCCGTGGATGTAAATTGGCGCAATAGAATTGAGCCCCACAAACTATAGTAGCTTTTGTAGCCGTGTTACAATGGCGTATTTTCTAGCCACACAACAAGAGATAAATTGTAATTAACCTATTGCTTAGTGAATTAGGCTTACCAAAAAAAATATATATATTATGGCGTTGAAAAAAGACGGTTTATTTTTGTCAGCACACCAGCAAAACAACGCTTAATTAACCCCTGGATGTAAATTGAGCAATAGAATTGAGCCACCACAAACTAGTAGCTTTGTAGCTTGTTACAATGGCGTATTTTCTACGCCACACAACAAGAGATAAAAATTGTTTAATTAACCTTTGCTTGTGGAATTAGGCTACCAAAAAAAAAAATATATATTGTGGGTTGGAAAAAAGAGGGTTTTTTTTTGTCAGCACCCAGCAAAAAAAACGAAATTAAAACCCGGGATGTAAATTGCGCATGAATTGAGCCACCACAAATGTGTTTTTTGGGTGTTAAAAATGGGTTTTTTTACGCAAACCAACAAGAGTAAAATTGTTTTTTCCTTTTGCTTGTGAATTGGGCTCCAAAAAAAAAAAAATTTTTTCCCTTTGAAAAAGAGGGTTTTTTTTTTGTCGCACCCAGCAAAAAAAGCTTTATTAACCCTGGATGTAATTGCGCAATAGAATTGGCACCCAAAAATGAAGTGGTATTTGTATTGTAAAAACGTGTTTTTTTAAATGAATACAACGGGAAAACTGGCTTAGATCCCCTTGGTTTTGAATGTTATCAGCTGCGGGAGCACACTGGTTTTTTGACCCAATACCCCAAAAAATCGAAATAGAACATTCAGAGAAGTCTCTGAGAAAAGTGAGCACCCCCCCCAAAAATGCGGTGAAAAAAATCAGTTCTTCAGAAAGGCTATCCCCCGCAGCGCACCTTCCCTGTCAGTACATTTGAGAGGAGTGTGGCTCCCAGCGGCGCGCTCGGTCTTTTTATAGTGCGGTAGTCAAGATTTCCCGCCGGTTTGTTTGGCTTCATCTTCCCAATGTCATGCGGTATCCCCTTCTTCCTCCGGGGTGCTTTCCCCCAGTAACCCCAGTGCTCGCACCCAAATTTTATAATGAAAGCACACTTCGTTCCGCGAATCCCCCAAATTTCGTTTTCTTTTAACCCAAAGTTTTCCTGAAATTCTAAACAAATTCCACTTCGTTAGAATCGTTCGCCCATTCTAATGCTAATCATTGCTGAAGAAAACCCCCACAAGGGGAGGGACAGAGTGAGAGAATAACCCCAATTAGGGGAAAACTGCATACAGGGGGGAAAAAAGGGTTTTAGACCTAAATATTTTTTCATTTTGGGCCCTAGTGGGAAAAACCCCCTTTTAAGAGTTAGGGTATGTTCCAGGGCATAATTGGGGGACTTGGGGGCTGGGTGGGGCCCCTGCCATGACTTCATTATAGCGGCGCGGATTCCCGCTAGTAATTTACAGTCATTTTTCTCCAAAAGGGTGTTTTTGTGCGAGGGGGGGGGAAGAGGGGCGTAACCCATAGTTCTTATGAGAACTGTGGGTTACGTAATGATGGGATTATCTCGCCCATATTGAGGCAGTACGCCGGAAATAGGGGCGAAAATACGTCCCAATTTAAGCCGTGTGAACATAGCCTTAAAGTTTGTCTCTGAAAGATAAGATCAAAGACTCAGAGGCCCCATCCTGATGATAAAACACAATAGCCAATGACCAGCAACCACTGTTATGACAGAGTGAGGTTGGCAATAATGTAGGAAACTATCTGGAATAAATTAGGAGAAAAAAAAATGCCTAAAATTTGAGACCGAATTTGGTGAGGTGACTACCCCCCGGTTTATATGTTAAAGCTAATCAATAATATAGGAATACCCCTTTAAGGTTTTTGGTAAACTTTTGAGAAGGTCTACAACCTCTTTTGTTGAAATGTTTTTAACCCATAAGCAGTGCATTTCATCCATTGGTGGTGCCCATACCTAAAACACAATCCAAAGCCAAAAGAATACCGGTTTCTATAAAAATTGTATTGAAAATCCAGAATAACTTGGGGGAAATTGGGTGGTTTTCCCCCTTGCAAAAAATAAATCAAAAAAAAACCCATTTTAAAGTGTCCATCCCAAAGACACAAATATCACGTATCCTAGATGCTAATTAATTAAAACCGAGAAGTCTCCGCATAGAATGCAGTGAGTTTGGTCCCAAAAATACAATTAGGATTTAAAGGGGTCGTGAAGTTTATCTGGTGGGATCTACACCCACAGTGTAGCAAGTAAAGTTGGTGCTCACAGTCATAAGGACAATGTTTCACAAGATTCTCTAGTGGGAGCCTGAACATGTTCTGATAATGAGACTATCCATCATCTAAGGGTCTGAAGGGTTTAGGGCTAGGATTCAGGACATCTCTGTTATTGTGCCAACTCAGGCAATGAGGCTGGTTTAGTGACCGGGCAGTCAATTAAACTCAGCTTTTTAAGTTGTAAAAAAGTAGGAAAAAAAATATTGTTGCTAGATGCTATGTTCTTCTGCCGACAAATGAATCATTTTCACATTGTAGTATTTCTCTAGATCTCGTTTTTTAGCAAATGCCTGAATTATACACAATTGATCGGTTGCTGGATTTTAGCTTCAGGAAACAATTTGTGACTCATGACAGATTGTATTGGTCTCCATGGCATGCTAAAAAGTCTCCATTTTAGACCCATTAAAAAATGATCCCAAAAGGTGGCTGGGTGTTTTTTTTTATTGTCCATATGTCCAAACAGAGCTTCTACATACTGTAGTTATAGTCCTGGTAGGACCTTCTGATACCAAGGATATAACACATTAGTCTAGGCTTCTGTAGGAGTCATCATAAGAACCCATGTACATATGTCCTAATTTAGCAGATGGAGATCCTCAGCCCAGAAGCCATCTCTATGTACCAGAATAGAGATTTGGTCTGTAAGAGTATCTCTAACTCTGGTGGACGATGGGCATCCCGCTTTATGTAGCCTTTCTAAATGCTTCAGTTAAAGTCCTTTTTTTTTTAAAGGTTGTGTACAAAAAAATATTATTCTGTAAAAAAAAAAATTAAAATTTATATATTATATTAATAATATAGGAAAAAAATTAGCACTCAGGTAGTCAGATGAAAAAAAAGTGGAAATACGTGTGTTTTTTGCCCCATATTCCAAAAAGTTTCGGTCTTCACAAGGGCCCTTTTCAAGGTTTTACACATCAAAATCCAAGGTATATTAATAAATAAATATTAATACACTAGAAGCACCAATGGTTAATAAAGCTTACTTATTTAAAAAAAAAAAAAAAAAAAAAACCATAAAAATGTAAATATATATATTTTTTATGTATTTATTTTTTTACAGAAGCCAGCTTTATTAACCATTGTTGCTCTCTAGGTATTATTTGGGGAATCGATACATCTTTCATTCCAGTGAATGGTTGACTCTAGGTATGCTAGAACATTTTTGTATTTGAGGTCAACAAAGTATGGCTCCACATGATGGACTTGGTTCTGTGTAGTCTATGTGAACAAATAAAGCTCATATACATGTGTCCCCCTGTGTGGACCTGCTGATAATACAATCATTAAGCTTTATCCATTATGCAAAGCTAACAAGCCACCATATGTTACGTTTTTTGTAGTTTGTAATCAATTCCAATCTTCTCGGTGCTAAAGATGTCATCAAACTATGATAAGTTACGGCAACATATGTAATCTTTGCAAAAATGCAAATTTATAGAAAGTTATAGTCCAAAGCATAAAACCTTCAGTGCATTTCTAAAAATCTTTACTCTCGCTTACTCAACAGATATTTTACTCACGGTACTTTCAAGCCCAATGGGAAATAACAGCAATATCAATCTAATCCACATCATTTTTCACTAAGAGTAAAGGTAAAACTCTGAAAACAATAAAACAAGTTTAAAAAAAAGTTGCAAATGAATAACGGATGACTCACCATAATCACTGTCATAAAATACTATGAATTTCTGCCATCGGAGTTCGGTGACCAGCTTCAACATGACGTCGTTGAGGCGAACCGGCGGTCTTGCGGCCAGGGTATACTCCTCTCCATCCAGGCTGGGATTAAGTTGACAAACCGTTCTTGGTGATCCAGCAGTGTTGCGTTGTATATAGATATGAGGGATATGCATGGCATCTGTCAATGACTGAAGAGCATTTGCTGAGGCACAACCAGTAGACGTCACTAAGGCTAAAATCCCCTGGGTCATCAAGTCACACGCTGGAAGAGAAATACAACAAACATGGTCAGATGTTGGTTTCACAATGCATAATAAGATGTTGACATTATACGGTATAATAAACAACTAATAGTAGTCTCTTTGATTGGCTATTAGAAAACCATATGATAGCCATGTGCAGTTGAAACCCTTGGCCAAAAAGTTATAGAAGTTGAATAACTTGTGATGTCACCAGCAGGTTCCAACTTTTGGATAGAAACCTGGCCATACAATGCAACCATAATTTATAGGACCTTTATCTTTAATTTCCCAATATATCCTACAAATGTTTCCAGTTTACAACAGAAAAGTTGTTGAAGTTATCACATTCATCAAGATCTAAGTATATGCTAGTAGCGCCACTTTTGTATCGATCACTCTTTAGCTTATGTTGTGTACACTAGAGGCAGGTACAGCTGTCATCTCATGGACATCAGATGGTACAATAAAAGGAAACATCTCTATTACATAACTTAAGGCAAATAACAGGGGACCACCTCTTCCTCAACAGAGACTTTTGGGGACCCATTCTAGAGATAGATGTGGATCCCAGTGGTGAGACCTGAACCGTCAACACATCACAGGGCATTGTACAATGAAAGGTAACACCTCTATTACACAACTTAAAGGGGTTTTGCCACGATGTACTGTTGACGTGGGATCCTCCAAAATGGGTACTCAATCACTTTTCTAAATATATGTGATTACAAAATTTGCAGCCTGAGAGAGCTACAGGCTGCCTTACCTGCCCTTACTTACTTAAAATCTTCTATTAGATATGACCTGACAAGGGCTGCTGGCCGGGCTTGTGCAGAGAACACTTCTTATCTGAAGCTGAAGAGGCTTTCAAGGCACCGGGTAGAAATATGTTGTCTTTTGTATACAGAATCTGCTAGTTGTAGTGTGATTATCTGAGTAGATCCCTGCTTTATCTGATAACAGGGAACATGAAGGAGCTTTCAAGCTGCTGTACAAAAGCTGTTGTCTTTTGTATACAGAATTCACTAGTTGTAATTTGATTATCTGAGTGAACATTTCACATGATCCCTGATGCTCTGTGCTCTGGCTGTGTCTCTCTCTCTTAGCTCAGCATGACTTGTTTACATTAGCTTCTTAACAGATAAGGCACGTCCTGGCAAACACCCTTTAAGGCAAACAACATGGGACCATTGACCACCGATGATAGGAAAAAGTGACCGCTTTCCTTTTCCCCTGCACCCACACACGACACAGAGCATGCCTACATCACTTCCATTCTAGTCAAAGTCATTTTCCAACTACAAACTCAGAAGAGAATAATTCGAGCAACACTGATTAGCCCATAACCCATGGTCAAGATTAACACTCTATCTGGAAAAATTGTAGACTCAAAAAGTGGTCCAAATATGTGACAAATGCAAATGGGCTGCTTTCGAACCCTAAATTTAGCTATTCGATAATCCTGATCAATCCTCATCTACATTATCAATTGTGAGTAAAGCAAGGCTCTGCAGAATATAATGCAGAAAATGGTGATAATAGCAACGACAGAACTACAAATTCAGCAGAGAATAATTCGAGCAACACTAATCCCGAATAACCCTTCACCCATGGTCAAGATTAACATTCTGTCTGGAAAAATTGTGGACTCAAATCATCTAAATTCCAGTGCAGGTCCCAGAGGCAGACTGGTATCTCTTGGGCATGGCCCAGGTGTCTGGTGGTATTCTAAGGCAATGCAAAGGTGCTTTCTAAAGGTCGTAAAACACAAGCAAAATTTTTCCCCCACAGACTTCAGTGGTTAAAGGGGATGTGATGTTGACGTGCGATCCTCCAAAATGGGTGTTTAATCACTTTTCTAAATATATGTGATTACAAAAAGTGAAGCCTGTAAGAGCTACAGCATTGCTCAGTCCCCCTTAGTTTCCGGACGGTTTACATTAGACATGACCAGGACACTGACAGGAGCTGATCTGGCCGCGCTTGCGTGTTTGCACTTCTTATCTGATGGCAGGGAACATGAAAGAGCTTGCAAGGGGCTGGGGAGAAAGTGCATTGTATGAGGCGGTCTGCTGTATAGAGAATCCACTGGTTGTAATGTAATTATATGAGTACACATTGCAGACGCTCCCCGCTTCCTCGCTCTCTGCTCAGCCCCCTCCCTCTCACCCCTGCAGCTGTTCATGACTCTGCATGCTTTATCTCCTCTCCTGAGCAGATAAGAGGTAAGGAACTCACTTTGTGGCAAAACACCTGTAAAATATGTGACAACTGCAAACTGTTTTTGAACCCAATATTTAGCTGTTCGATAATCCTGATCAATCCCTTTAAGGGGAAAAAAAACCCCATCTCTGTTATGAACTTTGAGAAAAGCAAGGCTCTGCAGAATATAATGCAGAAAATGGTGATAATAGCAAAGACAGAAAGGTTAATAGATAGCTCCATCTCAAGTATAGTCTTAAGTGGAATGTATAATTAGAAGTCAATTTAATCATTCAGCGAATATCTCTATAACAATGTGATGTAGCCATCAGTGGAAGATCTTGGTTTCATTATATTCGTAGCATGCAGGGAATCTTGAATTTCTTTCTACTTCACGCTCCTCTGACACAAATCACCAAGTCTCAACTAAAATGTGTTTTACCTAATGTGCGTCTGTCAAGTTCTAATGAACGGTTTCTTCGATGGGGATTATTATTTCTTGTTTTAATTCCAATTTTCTTACAACCTTATTAGTATGTGGCTGATCCGGAGGCCGCTAAGTGTCTCCTCTACCATCAGAGGCTCGGGCCATTGTGAGAGTATAATTGTCAAAAGAATCGATTATTTCATTTTCATTGCACCCTCATTTCTTTAGCGGATATGGGACCCTGGAGACACGTCCTCTACAGATTCTAATGCATCAGTGTAAACCCCCAAAGGAAGTCCTATTGGAATGAATGGAAAAGTTCCAACCACCTCTCCGTTCTCAACAGTATGGGAGTTCCAGGTACAAGAGGGGGCTGTGTTCTCCATTCTCCTCTATTGGAGTTCCCAGTACAGGGGAGCGCTGTGTTCTCCATTCTGTTCTACGGGAGTTTCCAGTACAGGGGAGCGCTGTGTTCTCCATTCTGTTCTACGGGAGTTTCCAGTACAGGGGAGCGCTGTGTTTTCCATTCTGTTCTATGGGAGTTCCCAGTACAAGGGAGCGCTGTGTTCTCCATTCTCGTCTATGGGAGTTCCCAGTACAGGGGAGCACTGTGTTCTCTCCATTCTGCTCTATGTGAGGTCCCAGTACAGGGGAGCGCTGTGTTCTCCCCATTCTGTTCTATGAGAGTTCCCAGTACAGGGGAGCGCTGTGCTTTTCATTCTGTTCTATGGGAGTTCCCAGTACAGGGGAGCGCTGTGTTCTCCATTCTGTTCTATGGGAATTCCCAGCATTGGGGACCTCTGTGTTCTCCTTTCTATGGGAGTTCCCAGTACAGGGGAGCACTGTGTTCTCCATTCTGTTCCATGGGAGTTGCCAGTACCGGGGAGCGCTGTGTTCTCCATTCTGCTCTATGGGAGTTCCCAGTACAGGGGAGCTCTGTGTTGTCCATTCTCCTCTATGGGAGTTCCCAGTACAGGAGAGCGCTGTGTTGTCCATTCTCCTAGCAGGGAGTTACCAGTACAGGGGAGCGCTGTGTTCTCCATTCTGTTTATGGGAGATCACAGTACAGGGGAGCGCTGTGTTCTCCATTCTACCCAATTGAATAGTAATGGGGCCACCATTAGGCGGTTACGCCATCACAGTGCAATATACATAACTGTTTGACTGGCACCCTATATCCCCCAAAAAAATTTTGTGCAGGTATGATGTATCGGAAAAGTATTGGTCGTCGCCTCGTACTACTTTGCACCTGATGAACCCTCCCATGTCACTGTGGCTCCTTCGAATCCTACTGGGAATTGGTTTCCCACATGCCTGGGTTCGTTGAGTGTCTCAATTACTCTGGGATTTAGATATAATTCTTGCCCCATTTTTCCATGATTTTATAGTACCCGAACCTTAATTTTCCCAGATTTTAAAAAATATATGTATATTACTATTATTATAAAAAAAATCTCCTGGGACTCCTTTTTAAAGCTTACTTTCTCTGAATTTTCATACAAAAAGGAGAAAAAAAAAATTGCTTTTTCCAAAATTTAAAAAAAACCCTTTTTTAAACCCCCTTTTTTTCCCCCAAAAAAAATTTTTTTTTTCCCCCTTTTAAAACCCCCCCCGGGAAAAAAATTTTAAAAAAAATTTTTCCCCTTTTTTTTTTTTAAAAAAAAAAATTTTTTTTAAAAAAACCCCCCCATAATAATTCCGGAAAAAAAAAAATTTTTGCCCCCTTTTTGGGAAAAATTTTTTTTTTTTTTTTTTTTTTTTTTTTTTTTTTTTTTTTTTTTTGGGGGGCCCCCCCCGGTTTTCCCCCCAAAATTTTTTTCCCCTTTTTTTCCCCAAATTTTTAAATTTTGGGTTTTGTTTTTTTTTGGTTTTTTGGGGGGGGCCCCCCCCCCCCCCAAAAGAGAATTTAAAATTTTCCGGGGGGGGGGGGGGGGGGGGGGGGGTGGGGGGGGGGGGGGGGGGGGGGGGGGGGGGCCCCCCCCGGGGGGGGGGGGGGGGGGGGGGGGGGGGGGGGGGGGGGGGCGGGGGGTGGGGGCGGGGGGGGCGGGGTGGGGGGGGTGGGGGGGGGGGGGGGGGGGGGGGGGGGGTTCGGGGGGGGGGGGGGGGGGGGGGAAGGGGGGGGGGGGGGGGGGGGGGGGGGGGGGGGGGGGCGGGGGGCGGAAAAAATGGGGGGGGGGGGGGGGGGGGGGGGGGGGGGGGGGCGGGGGCCCCCGGGGGGGGGGGGGGGGGGGGGCGGCGGGGGGGATGTTAAGATGATAATTCATTCAGTCACCTTGACGTGATGATAGTGTGGAGGTGGACTAGACTATAGATATCATTTTCGGTATAAAACACTACCTCCTTCTGGCAAAGCAATTACTATAATGTCATCAGTGAGAAGATTTGTCTCCTGGATGTTCTGCATTACAGTATTGTGAAGAGCGAGAGGTCAGAGAGAAGAAATGTACAATCTGCCTAATATTTAGGAAAAAGACAAAAACTTTTCACAGGAGATGAAAAAACTTCCACGAGTTGTCCGAAACATTGTTACAATTTCTGACCTGACTTGTGTTTCATTGACCTAATTTTCCCCTTTTAGCTCTAGGGTTTTTCGCCAAAATATTACAAAAAGCAAAGGTTTTTGGGAAAAAGAGTTAAAAGGGAGCCCCCAACAGCGCTCTCTATTGGATGTAGTTATCCTCAGTTCACATGTTTCTCGAGGACCCCTACATGCGAAAAGATATTTGGCCAAACCCAGTGAATTTTCAAAAACAGACAGTGTTTTTGGGTTTTTGCCCCTCGTCGGCAGTGTAAACGGGGGGGCAGTTTTTTGGTGCGTTTTTTTATGCATTTTTTTTCAAAACCAAAACAATTAATTATACATTGTTGCACAAAAAACGCACCAAAAAAACCACCCAAACCCGCCCCCGTGTGAAAGCACCCTTAGGGTTTGGCGGGGTGAGAGGCAACAGTGGCTTGAAGAGGAAAAGTCTCTCTTAGGAGAGGGAACTAAAAAAATTGGTTTTTGGTTTTGGGGTTTACTTTCATTCGCCCTCATGACTTTTTTGCAAAAGCAAAGACTTGGGGGAAAAAGAGCTGGGGAGCTCCACAGCGCCTCTATTGGATGTAGTTATCCTCATTTGGGGCTCGCAGGAGCCTAGATTGCAAAAGATATTTACCCAAACCAGTGAAGTTAACTACAACAGCTGTTTTGGGGTGTTTGCCCTGTCGTGCAGTGAGACTTGGGTGCAGTTTTTGGTGCTTTTTTTTAAATCGATTTTTTTGTGCGGGAAAGGCACAACAATTAATGCTAAATTGTTGCACAAAAAAACGCATCCAAAAAAAAGCAAAAAACCGCCCGGTGTGAAAGCACCTTACTTTGGTGGGTTTGGGGCAACAGTGGCTTTCAGAAGGGGAAAAGTCTCCCCCAAGGGGGGGGAACTAATAAACTTTGTTGGGGGGTTTTTAATTCCCATTCGACTCACTGACTGTTTTGTAAAGCAGGGGCTTAGGGGAAAAGAGTAGGAGTCCACAGGCCTCTATTGGATGCGTTATCCTCAGTTCCATTTAGCGGGCGGAGCCTAGCAATGTAAAAGGGATTTGACTAACCGGGGTTATGTTCAACACAGACAGCTTTTCGGGGTATATCCCCCCCGTCAGTGCAGTAAGAAACTTATGGTTGGGCTGGGAAGAGGCAAGAGAGGTTTTCAGAAGGGGAAAAAATCTCCCCCTTGAGGGGGGGAAACCAAAATAAATTGGTCGGGGTCAGGGTTTATTGCCTTTCAGCCCTACTGATTTTTTGCAAAAAGCAAAGATTTGGGAAAAGAGTGAGGGCTTCACAGTCCCTTATTGGATGTATTTTCTCAGTTTAATGTAGCGGGCAGGAGCCCAATGTAAAAGGAATTTGAGCAAAACCTTGTCATCCCTTTTTTTTGTCTATTCCTTGTCCCCCACCCCCAAAAGGTCCCCCCAATTTTTTTTTTTTTTTTTTCCTTAGTGTATTAAAAATTTGCTTTGGACCCAAGGGCTCCCCGGCAGGAATACGGATTTTCATGCTGAAAACTGCATCATTGCCCGCACTTGAGTTGGCGAAGGTTGAGATTCTTATCATTTAGGGAAAGGTTAAAAAATCGTCTAACAATGCATCGAAGGACTTCTTGTCAGCATCAAAAGCAGAGTGTCTATCAACGAATCGGAGTATGGTCATGTGACTGACCTGTTGCATCAGCCAGAAATCCTGTATGTAGCCGCAGGTAAAGAAAAGTTACTGATGCTACAATGTACATAACTGCAATTTCTAATTAACTAAAGGGGCGAGTGGTCCTTTAATTATAAAGATGTTTTATGAATTTTTGTTTTTTGTTTTTTTCTTAGCACCTTCCAGGAGCCATAACTTTTTTTGTTTACTGTCTGCATGGGCCGTATGAGGACTTATTCTTTGCAAGACGAGATGTAATCTTAAGGGTGCATTGCAAACTTCTAGGGCTAAATAGCACTGCTACCTGTGAAATTAAAACAGGTCCTCAGCCCTCTAGGGAAAAATGGGACAATATTAGTTTTCATCTAATGATTTATTATTGAACTTAAATACTATGGCTATACGTTGGTGTTTCCTTACAAAGGGGTTTTGGGTCCCCAACCTTGGATCTATTTTTTCTTTTTACAAAAAACTTTGATATGGAGTATTTTTCAACAACAAACCAAAGGGGTAGGGAGGACTCGTAAATGGTTAGCTCTTGAGACCATTGTCCTCACTCCTCTTTTCTGAGTAACTTAATTTGTTTACTCTAATGATAGATTTTGGTTGTACTGGTACTTTCTAAATCGTTGCGGAATAAGTTATCGCTGTACAAGGACTTCAGATGATTGGTGGTCTCTGTAATCCCTTAAGCACCTGTCATGAAAAGGCCTTAAAGGGGTTGTCTCACTTCAAGGATTACTTTTTATGTTAAAGATCTTGTAAGAACAAGTCACTTTGCACTATGTGTCCATTAACAGTGTCCTACCTATTCCTAGATATCCCCTCTGTTTTATGGTGACTTGTGACACCAGCACTGGTCGCTTGCTACAGACTGTTTGATTCTCCTGATAGGCTGCAGCTGGTTGCCATAGCTACAGACCTGTTTGATCTCTCCTGATAGGCTGCCAGCACTGGTTGCTATAGCTACAGACCAGGCTTCCACTGCAGCCTAGTGGAAGACCGTAAACATGCCCCTGAATTCAAGGACTAAGGTGAGATGAATCAATGTAGTGAGACAACCCCTTTAATGAACGGCTAAATGTTTCCATCTTTGCCTGTTTTTTTAGTTTTTGAGGCGGCTGTATGATGCTTTGTTTTATGTGGTAGAAGTTATTTTTATTTTTTTTTCCTGTGGTTTAAGGATACATATAAATTTCTGTATATTTTTTTTTAAACCTATGCATTATGATAACTATTTTTAAACTTTATTTTACACTTCTAATGTATTGGCATACACTTGTGTACTAATACATTCTACTATGACATAGGCTGCTGTTGGGGTAACACCCAATGTGCCCTGACAGCAGGCTTGCTACAAAGACAATCTGAGGGACATTCTTGACCAAAAGGCTGACTGTAAGCACTTTCCCCAGTCTCCACTGAGCACTGGGAATCCCAGTGACTCAACAGGGAAAGGGGAATTTCCTTTGACCATGCCACGGTATCGGACCAAAGTAATCAAATGGTTGAAGGTCGTGGAGCAGAGGAAGCCTCTGGTCCCTGCTGTGCACAGAGACTGCTCTAGGAACGGAATGGTTAACTACACCTCCATTCCTAGCACAACTGCAATGCTGGGAGCCGCAAACTCCATCAGAAGACAGAAGACAGTATTTGTGCCCTTGGTCTATTTTTGTGTATTCTTACCTAACCTGTCCCCTCATGTGATCGGGATTGTTATCTAAGGGCCGATCGAAATGTGCTGTATGTTGGGATGGGACGAATAGGGACCGATAGGGACCTGTGAGGGACAGATTCCGGACAGGAGCGCCCTTATCAGGGCGAACTGCCTGTATCTTTCCGTTAGGCTAGGGACCAGTTTTTGGATCATTAGGGCCTATCAGGGTCATTTGTTACTGGTCCCAAACTATTACTATTTTTCTATCTAGTCAAGTCGGCTGTGTTATTATCATGACATGTAAGAGACATTTATTGTAGGAATATTTTTTCTTTTCCTTTTTATCTGTAAAATTCAGTAAAAGTTAAGTTTTAAGACCGTTTTCTCCTTTTTTGGTTAGTCATTTGTATTTTTTGAGTGTGTTTTTGGTAATTTTTTTTCATCAGAAGAAAGAGCCAACATTTGGCATCACCTGCCATGTAAAGACAGTGGGTGGTCGTTACAGAGCTAAGCAATACAAAATGAGGGACCATGATAGACTGGTGGTAGTCTGAAGGTCACAGCCATCAATGGGTGTATTTTCTGTAGCCAATACGAATAAGAAAGACAGTCCACACAATCATATTCTGTATCAATGATACTTTTCTTTTTACTTAACTTGATTCGTGCCCCATGAGTTTCAGGGTATATTCACACAAATACAGGCTATCACGGAGTAAAAACCTATGACATGTTATGCAGAAGAAGTAAAGCCCTTAAGTATAATTAGTAGCACTTAGCTTATCTTCTTAGTGTTAAAGTCCTCCAAGGATGTAAACAGGTATGAGAAACATAGCGGAACAATTGAAGTTATCTGTAGCCAATAGCAGAAGCACAAGATACAGATGTGTCTATTTTTACCTTCTCTCATGGCTGAACATATCCTGACATGAGAAATGTGAGAGTACAAATTTTGGAGAAAAAAAAAAAAAAAAAACATGATCTCACCTTTCCCGTTCAGGAGAATTTTATGCTGAACATGTCAATACAAGGTCACCCCAGTGGTTGTGATGTGTATTGCAGTCTATTAATGGTTTTGTTAGTAGGTCACGTTAAACAGTTGACTATGTATCATGGGACTAGAAGCCTTTACTTAAATTTGCGGAAAGGACGGACACATCTGTATTTTGTTGACTTATTACGGTAAGTACATTATCGACTCTCTCCATTTGTGACTGCGTTCATTGAATCTGAAAGTCAATAAGCAAAATCTTACAAGTTCCAGGACCAGTTCAGTGAAGATAATGGAAAGTCAATTATGATCTGATGATGTAATTCCAAGAAGACTTCTGATCTTCTGTAACAACTGTATCTGAACAAATAAATTATCCCCCTTTGTAACATTATGTTTCATGTTGAATAATCGCTACTGCCTGCAGATACATTTATCTATGGTTACAAAAAAAAGAAAAAAAAAGTAGATTTCATCTTAATGCAAGATACATATTGTTATAAATAACATAATTAAAATCCAATTATATCACAGTTAAAATCCAATCACAGACAATTAAAACAGTCTTAAGCAAATGAATAATGTGTTCTTTTCTGTATCACATTATGAAAGCTGTTAAAAGACATTAAAAAGCTTTGCATGGGGGATCAAAATCAGCAAAAGCCGCTCTGTTAACTTTACTTAGAGGAAGCTGAGGTGATTCAGATGAAAAGCCCAAACACATTAGCATACAAAACAGGAAACATTACTGTATAATCCATGGTGGATACTAATCTCAATAGAAATGATCCTCAAACTGTGCCACAATCAGCAGAGGATTTCGGGGAATGATCCTACAATGAACCTACTGTACACTTTCAGCAGAGACGTAGACAGGAGCGGAGAGGGTGTGTGTAGGGGGGTGAAAGGACGTGTATCTCATTGAGGGAATGACAACAAACAGTATACTTGCCCCAAGTAAAGGGTAACCTAGCAATAACTCTACACAGGCTCTAACTGGCCCACAGTGGAGCAGGGAGACCACCAGTTGGCTGCTGGACATGGTGGACCCTTTGGCATAGCAAGCCTAGGGCTAGTTTAAAGGGACAAAGAAAATGTCATGTGCATTAGGTGCAGTCATGTACTAGTAACTGATGGGGCCCCAAGAATCATCTCCACTGGTGGGCCAAGAAGCATCTCCACTGGTGGGCCAAGAATCATCTCCACTAGTGGGCCCCAAGAATGGTGCATGAAAGGAACTGTTAATGGGTGAGGGTTCAGATAATACAGCTGGACGGGGCCCTAAAATCACATATGGGGGCCCTAGGCCTCAATAATCAACTGCCTTAGGCTTGGTGGGCCTGAGGCTGCTTTTCATGAAGAAAGGAGAGAAAGCCCCAAGAGTAAACTTCACTGGTTCGCACCAAGCACCCCCATTGACTGTTCCCTATGACTCTACATCATAGGAAACTGCATTCTGCATTGTTGGAACATTATAGGATCAAAGCCACAGGTGGGACCCACAGCATTTTCGGGAACAGAACCCCGAAAGCCTGAGCTCAGAATATAGAGCTGAAGTGCTTGTGCTCAACTCTATATTGTGTTTTATAGGACTTCTGGGTATGGCCAAACACAATGCTCTTCTGTACTGGGAACTTCCATTAGAATAGAATAGACCATTTAAACATAAGCATCAACCTTACTCTGATGCCATATCCGATCAATATGTCATCAAAATCTATGTTGGGAATTCTCCCTTTTAAACTTTAATTTTATGGAGTAGGACAACCTGTTAAATGAAACCAAGGAAGTAGAGCTCAAGTTTTTACATTGATTCATTAAGGAGATAAGGGAGACTTTTTAAAATAGAAGCTCTGGCCTTTCTAACCTCAGAATTTGTCTGTGATCCCGAGAGGAAGTGTGTCTACGTGCCCAAATGAATGACTATCCATGTAAATGAGTAGATGATCCCATTGCATGACATCCATATGCACTAATGGGATTCAGGGAGATGATTTGTCGTTGTGACGTTCCCCTGATTAGCCATGTATTATGGCATAGCTTTTTACGCAGTCTTCTATCACTTCCTACATAGTTGACTGGTGTAGGTTTTTTTCTGTGTGGTCTTAGCTAATAATTCACCGTTTCATGTTCAAGAGTCTCTTTATTATATACTATACATCCTATTTTTTTTTTTATTTTGAGCAAGAACAAAAGCACCATTGCCAAAACCCACACGCTCTCTATTTAAGTTGTGTTGATGTAAACTACAATTACAAGTTTGCCTCGTATCAATTAAGCATCTTATTGCTATCTTGAGACACTATGCTTTCCTACAGAATAGATAAATGTATTCTTAGAGTAGGTAGACAGGACACAGAACAGCGGGACACCAGAAGACACAATGCCAAGCACCAACTCCCCATCTGGTCATGCAGTGAGATCAGTCTTAAAAGACAAGAGAAAATGTCCCTCCAAACGAAGAAAAACAGCAGGCCGAAATCAGGAGATTGAAGAGGTGCCAAACACCTAATCCCCCGCCGCCAATTAATAAAAAGAAATGATATAGAAGGAGTCCAAGCTTCCTCCTTATGAATAAGTAATGATGAACATATAGTGCTAAGTTGTAGACCGAGCCAGGAGGAGGAAAGATTGGCATAATTAGCAGAGGACTAGCTTGTTTAGCATCTAAGGGGATGTTGAGGTTGTTCATTTACGCGAGTGGAAAACTTGTGATGGCCAAGACCAGGTTAATGGCTAATTGAATTGACAAGAAAAGTCTATTTTGATAGATCCATTTATTGCAGAAATATTTAGAAGGTCCATTAATTCCAAGGCGCTGTACCCCTATGGTCCAGTTCCAACATGTTTCAATCAGCTGCAACAGACATTGATCTTTCCCGGGGAAAAATAAGGGATAACTACAGACCAAGAGTCAATAGCGCAACTGTGGAAGCCAAAAATACAAGTCTAAAATAGTACGAGAGAGGAGCACTGTATATTCACACAAAACAGCACACACACATCAAAAGTATTCATCGGAACAACTGTATGTAAATTCATGACATGGGGATGACCAAAGGGCACATAATAAAGTTACATCCGATGTTCCAGAAGCCTTCTCAAAGGAATGCACAAAAGACAAAAGGTTGTCTGTTAACCCAGGTGTTCCTGAAGATGATGCCTATAAAGTACTGGTCTATTGGCCAGGGGCGGCCGCAGCAGCTCTGAGAGAATGGTTATTGTAGTCGACTGTCTACTCCACTGTTTTAAGACTAATGCCTTTTCTGTCTTTTTGATAGGTGCAGGTCCAACATCTTCTCAAGAATGAGCCCCAAAACTTTTCCATATTAAACAGAGAGGTGGTCAAGACTCATTGAAATCAGTTAAGTTCAGAGAGATCAATTGAGTTCTGAAAACAGTCAAAAAGTTTTGGAGCTCGTTCATGAGATAGGTGTGGGTCTCAGAGGCGGCATATGCAGCGATCAGAGAGTTACAACATAACCTGTCCAAGTTTAAGGTGTGAAGACCTTTTTAAATGTCAAGTCAAAGACAGCCTTTCATATTGCACAGGGGATCTGATCTTCTGTTTGTATCCTATAGAGCAGGAAGAGCTGAGCAGATTGATAGATATATTTAGTAGGAAAACATTCAGTAGAATTTTTATTTTTTTCACTTTACATCTCTAGTTAGCCTGGGTTAAAAGGGTTGTATCACTACATTGATTTATCTCAACTCAGTCCTGTTTTCTTGGTTTCACTTTGAATTCAGGGGCGTGTTTACTGGCTTCCACTAGGCTGCAGTAGAAGCCAAGTCTATAGCTATAGCAACCAGTGCTGGCAGCCTATCAGGAGAGAATGAACAGGTCTGTAGCTATAGCAACCAGTGGTGGTAGCCTATCAGGAGAGATCAAACAGGTCTGTAGCTACTGTATAGCGACATGAGGAGCGGATACAGCCAATATAAGAGGGGATATCTCAGAATAGGTAGGATATTGTCAATGGATATATATTGCAAAGCAGCGATCCTTGTAGTGAGACAACCCCCTTAAGAAGTCCAGTGGGCGGCCTTATCAATAACGGCGGCTAACAAGAGCACGCAAGCAAAATGTGAAATGAGAATTACAAAAGGAATCTCTCTGATGAACTCTTTGATGGAGCGAGTGAAGGTTTCTTGCCTTTTATTTTGACAGAGGAACCGAACATAAAAACCAAACGCCACAATAAAAATGCATTAATTCAGATCAAAAAAGGGCAGCTGCAATTTACATATAAAGTAACATACATTATAATGTAGATTCTCTGCTGCCACATAGCACTTTACATACACGGGGCATGTTTAATCAGGTAAACCTGTCCCAACAATGTAAAGAAATTACAGACATCCATATACTGGAGGGCGAGGTCTATTCACACGTCTTATCAGCTGGGATTTCAGCCATGTATGAAGAAAAGAAAAAAAATTATGTGACAACTGGATTTATTTGATTTGATCCTGCCTGCGGTCAACTATCGGGATTTTTTTTTTTTTTTTTTTTAACTTAACCCCTTGGCATAGATCTGATATTGGATCGTGTTAGTATGTTACTGCCACACCAGTGTGCACCTATGCTCATTTTTTTCAAAAATGTTTTTTGGATGTGCAGAACCAAATATTGTTTTCTAGACCGATTGTATGGGGGAGCGGCTGCGCCCTCTTTGGTTTTTTTTGCACTGCACCCACCTGCACAGGCTTTTAAATCAATGCAGAGTATCTTGTAGCCGGAACCTTCTCTCCCTGAATTGTGGCAGTCTGAACAGGCCCTAAGAGAGGTAACGTTAGAGTAGGTTCCCACCTGTATTGAGGTCCCCTTGCTGATTGGGAGGTGGGCTTAAACAGCGTTGATCAAAAATGTCAACTAAGAACCTTAAAAAATTTGCATGTATTCTAAGTAGCAGCAAGGCTTTTCCAAAAATTCCTATGTGCCTTTTGTTTTTGTTTTTTTTTAGTGTTAGTAGTGTACTGCTGATTTTGGATTGTGTTTGTATGTTACTGCCACATCAGTGTGCACCTATGCTCAGTTTTTTCAAAAAAGTTTTTTTGGGATGTGCAGACCAAATATTGTTTTCAAGACTGTTTGTATGGGGGAGTGTCTGACCCTTCTTTGCATTGATTCAAAAGCCTGTGCAGGTGGGTGGGGTGCAAAGAAAACAGAGTATCTTCTCTCCCTGAAATGTGGAGGTCTGAACAGGCCCTAAGAGGTAATGTTAGAGTAGGTCCCGACCTGTATTGAGGTCTCCTTGCTGATTGGGAGGTGGGCTTAAACAGTTTTGATCAAAAATGTCAACAAAACCTCAAAAAATGTTCATGTGTTCTAAGTTGCAGCAACGCTTTTCCAAAAATTCCTATGTGCCTTTTGATAGTTTTTTTTTAGTTTTAGTAGTGTGCTGCTCATATTGGATTGTGTTTGTAAGTTCCATAATGCGCCAAACACACAAGCCAAGCGCAGGGAAATTTAGACAACATTTATGAACGCAAAAAAAACACTTTCATACATTCAGGCGCATTTAACAATGAAAACTAGATGCAAAAATGCACTTCGATGTACCTAGTTCCATAAATCTTTCCCTATGTTTTCTTGTATAGCCTTCAATAGTAGTAAATGGTTACGCACACCTATGTTAAATAGGGAGTTCAGGGCGCTTTTAAAAGGCGGAAGAGACCAATATGGTCTTACTAAATCAATATATAAATCTACTGCACACCAAAGGAGAACGGCCGGCCGGCATTCCCTCACACTCTCTGGACATGTCCGTACTTGCTCCTCGTTCCTGATAGCCTTCCCCTTTGGCAACCCTACTCATGGAGCAGCTTAAAACCCTCCTCTTGCTCGTTAATCGCCTTACCCTTCCCCTACGGCTAAACTCTCCTTTGATACTATCATTATCAATAGATGTCACTTGATAAAGGCTTTGATTTAGCCAAAACATTGTGCAATTTTGACATCTGTCTGTCCGCCTCATATCCTACTTTGAGTTTTGTATATTGTGGGGTGTAATAATATAATATCTATACTTTTTTTACACTCAACGGGCCCCTTTATTAGGTTTAAACCCGTCCAACTGCTCGTTAACCCCTTTAATTTTAATCAGCCAATCACTGGGGCAACTCAATGCTTTAGCAGTGACATGGTCAAGACAAACTCCTCAGTTCAAACCCGCCATATGGGGAAAAAAAGGTGATTTGAGTTCCTTTGAACGTTGGGCATGGTTTTTGGGGCCCCGAAAAAGGGTGGTTGAGTATTTTAGAAACTGTGATCTTCTGGGGGTTTTTACGCACAAAAATCTCTGGGTTTACAGAGAATGGCCAAAAAAAAAAACATCCAGTGGCGGCAGCCTGTGGGCGGAAATCCCTTGTTGATGCCGGGGTAAAGGAAATGGGCGATGGTTCGGCTATAAAAAGGCAACATGACTAAAATAGCCCCCGTTACAACCAAGGTGGGGGGGGGGGGGGGGGGGGGGGGGGGGGGGGGGGGGGGGGGGGGGGGGGGGAGGGGGGGGTTTTTTTTGGGGGGAAATTTGGCGCAACAAAAAAGAGGCATTCCTTTTTTAAAAGGCAGGGGGGGTGGTTTCATGGTGTAATTTTTTTTTTGGCCCGGGTTGGGAAACCCAAATTAAATTTAAAATTTAAATTTTCACAAAAATTAATTTACAAAATTTAAAAATACATTTTACCTAAAAATTTTATTTTATACAATTTTTAAATAATATATATATACAAATATAATAATAAATCATAAATATACATATACATATACAATTTTCATATATTAAAAAAAAAAAACATATACATATATACATATAAAATACAAATACATATACATTTTTAAACATATACAAAATAAACCCTATACATTTAAAATAAAAACATATAACATTAATATATAATATACTTTTTACATTTAATATCTTTTACATATAAAATATAATTAATAAACAATTTATATAACAAAAATATATATATTTTCAAAAAATATAAAAACAAAATAAATATATAAACATATTAAAAATATTTAAAAAACCAAAATTTTAAATTATATAATATAAATATAATAATATAAAAATTTTTATATATATTTTTAAATATATATATTTTTAATGTACTTCTTTGTGAGACTGTTTATTTGGAACTAGTGCAATATTCACCAAAATATTGCCAAACTGTTTCTTGATCCGGCTTAGGGCACGTCCCCACGGCACAGGTTTGCGGCCGGTTTTTCAGACTGTTGGAGGTTTTGTAGACCGTCTGAAAAACCTTCCGAAAACGAGCACAAGGGGGACCCCTTTTTAAAAACCCCGGCAACCCCCCAAACAGGGGTTTTTGCCCGCGGTTTTTTTTCCCCGCAAACATGTTGCACATTCTCCTCTGGTTTTCGGACAGTTTTGTCAAGTGAATGGGAAGGGGGGAAGCTTTTCCCGCCATCATGAGAAAAGCCGTCCCACCTGTGGCCGTGTGCACGGCACACAAACCTAAAAATCCGTCGGAAAACCAATCAGATTTTCCTTGCTGTGTAAACGGGCCCTTATGAAAATAAATACCCCTTAAATTTAAAAAGCATTCCCCTTTTGGTGGCAGGGTTTTATTTTTGTTCTTCTAGCCTTGGCACATGGTTTTCTTATTTTGCCTGACATGTTGGTAAAATAAGAAAAGGTTTCCTATGCTCCAGACAAACATAACCCCTCTGTACCCATCTTCAGAAGTCAATAGAGACACATTCCAATATCAGTAGCACACTATCAAAAAGGGGGAAAAGGAATTTTTGAAAAGCATTTTTTTCTATTTAGGATACAAAAACTTTAGGTTTTTATTCACATTTTTTTATCCCAAAAAGCTTAAGCCCACCCCTGAAAATTCCAGGGCCCCCAATGAAAGGGGGCCTACACTATTGTCACCTCTCTTTTGGGGCCTTTCGCCCCCCATTTCGGGAGTGAAGGGACACATCTAAGTAACTGCATTGATTTAAAAACCTGGGAAGGTGGGTGGAGTGCAGAAAACCAAAATGGAGGCAGATACTCTTCCCTATACAAGTTTATATACAGCCAGAAGTCAATAGACGAGAGAAAACACTATCACACTGCAATCTTAGGAGACTGACGCACAGAACGTGAATCAGACACAACCAATGTGGCATATCTGCAAAATGCCTGTGCCTTAGGCCAAAATTGACTTTAGTTCATAATAAGAATGAGAGGTCAATACACATTATTAGAAATGGCTGTGGTCGTGTAGCTCGGTACTAAAATTGAAATTTACCGCCTTAAAAAAATTTTTTCCCATGAAGTGAATTTCGCTAAAATCACTAGCAAACCAAACCCGTATGATATTTTGTGGGGAAAGACCAGTAAGACACCTTTGCTTACCGTGTCGTTCAAGGTTCAACAGTGTTCTCTTATTTCCATACGAATATCATCTCACTGCATTTGCGAATTTAAAAAAAGGCAGCTCTTTAACGAGAGGGTTGCGTTAGCATTCAGCACATGATGTTCTGAATGGAGCCAGTCGGAAATAACGCAAAAACCCACTTACTAAATTTGGGTCGCCCCCTTCCATGCCCAAAAATATACGCCGTACCATCCGACGGATTGAATGAGCTAAGCAGCTGAAGGACCTATTTGTGTCCAACAGTGCAATAAATCAGTGGAATCAGAATAATTTTAAATTGATTTTAACTAACAAAAAATGCATCCACTCACCCTTCATTGACTGCCTAATTTGGTCTTTAAAGAGGTAGTTTAGCAACAGCTTAATCCAGAAAAATGGTTCATTTTCCTCCGGACTGCTAAATCGGGGGACCCTGGCCGACAACACCAATACCTTTGCGGAATAGGAAGTTCAATGACCATTAAGGTAATTACAATTACAGAACTAACGCTCACCCAGTCCTAAAAAATATAACGACTCCTATAGCAAAAAAAAGTAGACTTTTAAGCAACTTTTCAGTATAAGGGATCGTCTATGCATGAGGAGTAGCACTGTTTTTGGCCATTTCATCATTTAACTATGGTCTTTTACACCTTTTTTATACTCTGTGCAGGGTATTCAGTTGTCCTGAGCTAGTAGGTGGATATGGGCTGTAAGATGCGTCCTATCCATAGACGAGAGAAACCCTGCTCCCTAAATCTCTGTGGCTCATCCTGCATCATCAGCATGGAGCAGAGAGAAGATGAGCTCTGGGAAATATAGGGATATATGATAGAGGAGAGGAGCTGAGCTCTGTGTGATATATACGGGTGTATATGTGATTGAGGAGAGGAGCTGAGCTCTGGGTTTATATAGGGTTATATTGATAGAGGAGAGGATGCTGAGCTCTGTGATATATAGGGTTGATATGAAGAGAGAGGGAGATGAGTCTGTGATATATATGGTTATATGGATTAGAGGTGGAAGCATCGCCTTTCACCTTCTGTTAAAATAACCTATATATCACAGAGCTAAGCTCCTCTCTTTTATCAAATAACCCTATATATCACAGAGCTCAGCTTCTCTCCTGTTATATAAAACTATATATCACAGAGCTCAGCTCCTTTCCGCATTTATCCATCTAACCTATATAATCACAGAGTTCAGCCTTTCTCCGTCTATCATATAACCCTATATATCGACAGGTCAGCTTCTCTACCTTCCCATCATATAACCCTATATATAACAGAGATAGCTTCTCTACCCTCTAACATATAACACTATATATAACAGAGCTACAGTTCTTCCTCTATATGATGACACACCTAGTATAGTCACAGAGCCTTCAGGCTTCTCTTCCTCTTTCATATAACCCTATATATCACAGAGCTCAGCTTCTTCTTTTATTAAAAATTAACCCTATATACTCAAGAGCTAGCTCCTCTCCTCTATCATATAACCTATATATCACAGAGCTCAGCTCCTCTCCTCTATCATATCCTGCTTTAAGTTAGGGCAGCTAACGGTCCCTTTAAGCATATGTTCCTGCAGTTCTCTTGTAGAACTGTCTGCAGCTGACATGGTTTCTTGTATCTGAACACGGTTTCCTGCATCTTGTCCATGGATTTCTGCTATGTGTAGTCTGATACATAGGACACAACGATTCCGTCACATGTGGATGTCCCTTTACACCGTTGGTGGAGTGAAGGTCATTTTAGTCTTCAGGGAATGTTATGCCATCACCACCATGTACAGGGGGATTGTGATAAGAGTAAATTCAGTCTCTAGATCCAAAAACATTAGATAAATATCCCAATGTTCTCGCTTTCCATGCACATGAAGTTGCTCCATCAGCAGTCATCATCATTTACCTTGTCGTCAAGTTTATGACAATATGATCGATAATGTAGTCATATCCAAGGAGACGGATGAGGTCTCCTACATCTGCTGAACATAAATCCTCCTGTGATGAAGGTCCAGCTGTCTTTGGGTTAAACTACTCCTCTCCGAGACAACTGCTACATTCACACCACACACGGATAGTCCTTAATGTGCGATGGTTTAGTCCCGAACACTCAATTGTAGAGTATTTTTCCTCCTGTGAAACGATGGTGAATGTCTCAGCCGGGCTACGCTTCATTGTGACCTGTCCGTGTCTGGACCATTGTTGATTATTTACTGAGAAGGCAAATTATTTCTATGTGATTTCAGTCTTTACGTTTCGTGGTCCAGACGTCACATCTAGGCCACCAGGTCACAGTATAATGGAGCGGCACAGAGACAATAAAAAAGGTGAAAAAGCCCTCGACGCTATCAGCATTTTCAGCAGAGTGACAGACCGTCTGCAAAATACAGAATTCAGGAGTTGTTGACCTGCTTTGTGACACATTTTAAATTAGAGGAAAATCACATTGTTACAGAAATCTCAGGATAAACTGAGAGAAGGAACAAACTGTAGGTTTAGTGATGGGAAAAATCATGTGGAGCTTTCAGCTCGAAGGTTAGGAAAGCTCCCAAAGGGATACGGAGAATGCACCAGGGTCTACGCAAAATGTGTCCATAGGCAAGACTGTATTGGCCTACAGGCACCTGGGGGCTGGTTCCTTGGACAATAAAGTTTTAGGGTTGGGGGCAGCACTTTTTTTCCTTCCTCTTTAGGAATAGCTGCTCATAGTCTTCATTTGGTTTGATCATCGGTAGATGGGGAGCAGGAAGTGGGAGGTCAACCACTTCTTGGTGGTGCTAAGTAGCGACATGGTCTTCTGCAATATAATGATACTTTGACTGCCACTGTTCAGAAGGTAACAATCATCAAGCACTGGTTTCCCCAGACGCAGGGCCCTGCATGCTACTTAGAACTTGATTTACACAGTTGCAGTAGTATAGAGAGTACTGTATTCAGCAAAACCAGCATCCAAGCTGCATCCAACCAAGGTCAATTCCAACGCTACACCTTAAAAACTGTGGTGGTCGAGGGGTTCTAAACAGTACCAGTGTTTGGGTACCATCATAAAGCATAACCGTTCCACACCATGCCCCAGTTGCTGGTACTGTTAAGGGGTGTTTTTCTTACCCGTAGGAATGTGGTCATGTCATAGGATATGCCATCAAATTCTGATAGGTGCAGGTTTTAGAGGTGGGAACTATACCTATCCCAAGAAAGAGCCCCCTAAAGTGTCATCTCAGAAATGAGGACTGGTCAGACTTGCACCAGACTCTCCTTTCTGTTCTATGGGAGTTCTGAGTACAGCCAAACAGCACTCTTTTGTACAGGGAACTCGCATAGAACAGAATGGAGGACAGAGCACTCCCCCATCTCAAAAACTCCCATAGAATAGAATGGAGAACACAGCACTCCCCTGCACTGGGAACTCCCATAGAAGAGAATGGAGAACACAGCACTCCCCTGTACCGGGAACACCCATAGAAAAGAATGGAGAACACAGCGCTCCCCTGTACTGAGAACTCCAATAGAAGAGAATGGAGAACATAGCGCTGCCCCGTCTCAAAAACTCCCATAGAACACAATGGAGAACATCGCTCCCCTGTGCTGGTAACTCCCATAGAACAGAATGGGGAGTCATGCATCTGACTCTCCAAGTTAATGCTTTTGGAGTCCTGTTCCTGAAAAACGTGTATGTCCCAGCGGTGGGACCTTTACCTACCAGACTTTGATGACATCTAGATTTCCTACACCATCCAAGTTTAAGGTTCAAATACCCGTTTAAATATGAACGCAAAGGGAAGCTTAGAATCAACAAAAACACAAGTTTCAACCTACTTCAAGGAGCAGCCAAAAGCCTCATATTTTGCCTGTAAAACGGCAGTATTACCTAAAATCTGTTCCCGATTTTGCAGCTGCATGCAGAGCGAACCCTTCAATGGTTTTGCCCAAATGGTGTCAGTGTGTTCATTTTGCCAGTCTGACCAGTATATATTAGTGTAGAGCGAAAGAAATAAAAAAAAAACAGTAAACTATACTCTCACATACCTTTATATACATTTAATAGACACCATATTAGCCTATGGGTGATGGACAAATCGTGAAGTTCCAGGGATTTACTTATTAATATCTAGACAGTACAACCAGAGAAGTCTCCACAACTTTCATACAGGCCTTTTGACTCGCCTTCACCATACAGACCCGACTATCAGCAATTGTCCTTAGTGTTGAAAGTACAGATCTCTAAAGAAGGGTAACTGTATATATTATATTACACTGTATTATATGAGGAAATATCTAAAGCGTTATAAGATGTCCCTTACAGCATAGAAGGGGTTAACTGTTTAGAGAGAGGGACAGTTGGGACTCTTAGGGTGAGCAGCCAATCAGGCTGAAGGGGGCAGAGCTGGAGGTCAGGCAGACAGTGTGATAGGGAGGGAGGCTGTCAGCCCCATAGCTAGTTAAGTGTTATAAGTTCATGTTTGGGTGTATATAGTTCTAGTTGAAAGCAGCAATTACGGGGGCCTCGGTCTATCCAGGCGGCAATAGACAGGGCAGGCCGAGGCAGAAGAGAGCAGCACAACTCATTGCTATACCTGAGATTGAGCAGGCACTAACACAATGAAAGTGGAGATCCGGACAGAGTGGCCCCTGAAGAGAGTCAGATAACCCAGAATTACAGGTGGGCCATTTGGGGGACTGCAAGAAAGAGTGAGGGGGACCCCTATAGATAGGGCAGAAAAAGTGGGATGTGTACTCTGAGTTGCCAGGGGCCAGCACCTTGCACAACTGGACTGGGTCAGAACAAGAAAGGGGTTGAGAGAGTCGCCAAGTGATCAAGAAGACAAAGAGAATCTAAAAAGTGTTGAAGTGACACGTGCCTTGCTTCATAACTATGTAACGTCCACAAGAAATATACCGGGAGTGAATCCTGGAGTTCCTCGGAATACTTGTGTCATCTGCTGTTATTGCTGCTCGTGCACAACCCCATCGCTACGTCTAGTACTTCACCTATCTTCCACAATAAGTACCATCTAGTAACCTGCACATATTTCACAGATCAGATCCCTAACATAAGGTATCGAGCTGCGAAATGGAAATTACTTTTACATGGGGGCTGTTCAGATGAATGGCTGTTTTAGTAATTCAAGGATGGTTAGAGTCCACTAGAAGAGGGACTATTTCTATAGAGCAGATTAGTTCATGGGGGTCCCAAGCACGAACCCCTCCGCTGTATCCAGTCCACACCTAACGCTGTTTTGGGGGCTTAAGGCAGGAAGCACATTGATGTGTGTTTGTATTACGACACCTCCACAGGGCCGGCGATAGCCTGTGACTTGAGTACAGACCCATGAGGTAGCTGTAGGCCGCGGCTTTAAAAGAGCCTATGGGCAATTTATAGTACATTGAGAAAGGCCAGGGAGCCAAGGGGGGCCGATGGGAAAACTTTGCAGTTCCCCTTTGTATTTTAACCTCAAAATTACCAGGTTATTTGTCATTTTGTTTATAAATGTAACTTCCTTTTGGGGAATGCAATGGGACTAACCGGCTGTTTGTCTAAGATAAACCATAGGTAACATATTTGGTTTTTAGACCTTGCACTGTGGGTTGGTCTCCTGTAATCTGATAAGACAGAGGTGTGCTAATTTTAGCCCTAAGCAGAATGATCTGAATTTTTCCTTGTGCCTTTGTCATACACAAGCTTGACTCAATGAACTTTTTTATGTCAACTCTACCGCCCACAGAGATTTTTTTCTGCCAATTATTCAGATTCTTAGAATCCAATGTATTCTGAAAAGAAGCAAATTGTATCTTTGTAAAGTTACGGAAAGTTTCACTTAAATCTAGTGATTTCTGGGTTGTTACTGTATGGATCAGGTTCACCCATAGATTATATGACCCATCAGTGGCTAAACATAGAAAATTTTAAATTTTCTTTTTGTTGCGGAGGCTGGATTAATGTAGATAGTGGCATAGTTAGAATGGGTGGAGGTGGAAGTTCACCCCAGGTGGAACTTTTTTTGGGGGGCGGCACTTTTTACATGACGGCCAAGTCTATGTTTTGCCCATTGACTATCCTAACAATTAAAGGAAAGTGAGATCCAGGGAGACGGTGAGATCCCTTTGCTCAAGCAGAAGAGGGCACACCACCAGTCCACCTTGCCCAATCCAACAGGGAAGAAGACTACCCCAGTCAAGAAGAGCTCTAACTATGCCACTGTCTAATAGCTGCAATATTACAATGGACACATTATATTGAATGTTTTCATAAGAAAAACACTGTTGCATATGCAATCACATTTGAGATAAAGCCAATTACAATAAATATAATGTTAAATACATGCAAAATCACGTGAAAAAAATCCAGAAACGAGCGAATTATGACCAGCAACGTTAAAAAAAAGACCATAGATGTGGCCTAATAATTCCAAAAGCAGACCAGGACTTCCCTCCAGGCACAGAAGACCTACGTTTTTAGGAAGTCTTAGGTAAAGGGAGAGTACTAAAGGTAATAAGTAAAGGAGAAGACTACCCAGGAAGGAACAAGACAATTGTTGCAATGGGTTATTTGTGCAAGAAGAATACACTGATGTCCCGCACCACGTTGGGTGCCTATTGACTCCTGAAAAATTTGCTATTCAAGTGTGTAGATATAAAAGGAAAAAAAAAGTATTTAGTCTATATAAGAAAACAATTATATTTTAGAGTAGTATTTCAATGTTTAAAGCCCCATCTCCACCATATAGAAGGAAGAAGCAGCACCAAATGACAAGGGATCGGCAAGCCTAAAGGATGCAGACTACACATCTTCACCATACAGAAGGAAGAAGTAGCACCAAATGACAAGGGATCGGCAAGCCTAAAGGATGCAGACTACGTATCTCTATCATATGGAAGGAAGAAGCCGCATCCAACCAAGGTCAATTCAAGCCTGAAAGATGCAGACAACTGTCTGGAACCACCATTGACACACCAGGCAACACCTCCAAACCAGGCATTGCAGCTCATTTTGTAATGGGGTTCCTTGTGGGCTGCCACAAAACTTTTGGCTGGCCAGAAGTGGCCCGGGGGCTATATGTTGTGTAGGACTGCAATACAGCATACATATTGGATTATGACAATTCCTCCTTCCATCAATGATCATCATTGCACTTCTTTCCTATGGAAAAGTAGTGTGCACATTTATTACTATCCGTATGAGTCAAGTACTCCACGAGGCCAAAGATCCTATCATGGGAAATCAACTAAATCTATATTTAATGTCATCGGATATATTTTTCAAAGAAAACATGTGCTGCCGTTGTCATATCGGTTTCATACCTGGATTAAATGTTGACATATTATTCTGGGCTACTGCTAGGTTTGTGAATATCTATAATTATAATCTCCACACCGGTAAATACAACCCCAGAGGGGGTTATTAGACTTGTATATGGATTTCTCTAGCATATTAGAAAAGTACAACATGGTCATGATCAACCATTTCAAAGGAGGAGATTTAATATTTCTACAAATCTGTGTGCTTTCCTCATCTTCGAAATGTCAATATTTCCATTGTCTAAGAATATTGTATATGTTGATTTTCTAGTGTTTTGATTAAACTGAATTCCTATCTTAGATGACCGTCTTTTGTTTACCGGATTCCCGGTCTTTGATAGTAGGCGCCCCAACTTGGTACACCGCCACAATCTTTTTTTTTTATTTTTTTTTTTATCAGCAGTCAAATGGGCCCACAAATACAATGTGCATGTCTGTAATATTTTTCAAAAGTGGGAAGAATTTCTCATTAAGGACAGGCACCTAAAAGGTGTGTAGAGACCTATAAATCATAACTGTTCCACTAAAATAGAAATATATTAAGCTTTACACTATTTATTGAATTTATACATATGTTACATTGTGTGTGTTTATGTTATTTAAAATATCACGTCTATGGCCTCACGTGATAAAGTTCCATTTGCAACATCACCACTTGCTGTTACAGCCGATGGCTGGCTACACTATAGAAGTGCCAGCCTCTTGACTGCACTAGTGAGAAGCAGGACTAGGACAATTTTCTGCTGGTGCCCTAGGCAAATGAGTGCCTACTCCATACCTCCTTGGGCCCCATTGTCTGCCTGGGATAAAGTGGTGCCATAAGTGGTCGCCTTCCTTTGCCGACCTGTCATCCAGACCTTGGTCAGAAGGTCATCGATTCTATTGTGTAATGGGCAACCAGCCTTCCCAAATGCATAGAAAAACTACTTTGTATAGTCTGAGGTTTTATTTAGGAAGGCTGGTGAGCGGCTACACTATAAAAGCACCAGCCTACTGACTGGCACACATGTCCATAAGAGTTATCAATTTTGCATGCTCACTAGTGTGGTGGCTGCCACTTAATCCTGTAGCTGCCCACCTACTGTAGTATCACAAGGCATTATGGGAAAGGAGCTGAGAAGCTCAAGTGCCCTCTATTGAATGCAACAAATCCTCAATTCGCTTTTTACCCACTGAGTCTTGAGAAACAAAAGGGATATTTAGCCAAGCCAATATCTCTCATCTGCATACAGCTGTTTCGGGATGTTTGTCATTGATCAGTGCAGAGCAGAGCGATACTGACTGGCTGAGTGAGAGGCAATGAGTGGCTCAGAAAGGGGAACATTCTCTCTTTGAGGTGAGGAAAGCACCAAATGGTGTGTAGAGTTTGATTGCCTTTTTGCCAGTATCGCTCTGCACTGATAGGGACAAACACCCCGTAATAGCTGTCTGCAGATGAGATATACTGGCTTGGCTAAATATCCATTCTTGCTTCCCAAAGTTCCAGTGGATCAAAAACAAATTGAGGATTTGTTACATCCAATAGAGGGTGCTTGAACCTCTCAGCTCCTTTCCCATAATGCCTTGTGATATGGAGATGCTTAGTAGAGGGCAAAAAGGCAATCAAACTCTGCACACCATTTGATGCTCTCCTCAAGGAGAGATGTTCCCCTTTCTCACCTACTGTCGTAGAAAGAGATTTTTCTTAATGGGATTACATCACTTACAGCCATAGACATAATATTGTAAAATCTCTAAAAAACCAAAAAGTTCCTATAAATTCAACAAAGTGCATAAAGATTCTTTTTGCAATAATAACCTTAACTAAATAAACAAAAAACAGCACAATCCTTTTAACTAATGAGTATGTACCTAATCTATGGTTCAATATACTTGTAAAAGCCAACGACTACTGCTACTTTGATTCTATCCCTCGCATGTCTGGGGTTGTTCCCGGCACTGAGTTAAATTCCCCCACTCCAAAAAGTAGTAGTTTATCTGGAGAACTATAAATTGGCCCTAAAATGGAGTAAAATTAGATTGGGGACAGTGGCTGATGTGTGGGATGGCAATCTTTGCACAGCGCTGCCAAATATGTTGGCACTATAAAAACGAAGAATAATAAAATGCAATATTTTTTATTAGAATCAAGAGAGCTCCATCTGTTGGAAGATAAAAGCTCCTAATCCATATAGTCTATGGTGTCACCAAGCCCCTAGCGCTGGGTGCATCGAATATTACCAAAGTATTACATAACGGGAAAGCGGTTTTCTTCTGAACGTTTGTTTGAAATGATTTTATTTAATCATCCCTCACAGCAAAAAATGATGAGAGGAAGACCACATTAAACATACATGCAAGAACCGGCATGGGGGGATGAAGAGGACTGGGCCAGACGCTTTATGGCTTATGAGACACAAATCTCTGGAACTCAAAATGAATCGGAGCAAAATAAATATCATGTTCCACCAGCAAGCAGGAAGAGAGATTTGTTTAATGATGTCCGCACAGATGTTCCTGGTGCTACAGCGTACAGGATCAGCCAGCAAGATTGATGGCACTTCAGTTAGGTATTGTAATATCTCCCAAATCTGTCCGAGTAAAAAGCTTGCATCTCTTCCCAGTGATCTGTCATCATGGAAAATTTGCATACCCAAGTGTTGTCATTTCAGAGAGATGAGACCACTGCAGAGTAGATTTTTGACAGTTTACGGGACTTTTATTAAGAGCCGCAATGACAACTACAAATTCTGAAGTGGTTCTCTGAGAAATGAGTCTTGGCGCATAACATTCGTTATGGTAGACGACACTGCAGATATAGATGTAGCAAGACTAAACCTGACCGATAACGCACCATGTTATCAGGTTACAGAATCGTCAGGGGGTTCATGATCAACAGCCAATCAGAGTGAGCGTAAATGTGGGGGAACACCACTGACCAAACTTTTTTAAGTCAAGGGATAAACACAAACAAACTACTGGGGTGTATAAAGCCTAGGACTAGATAAAATATAACTTTAATCCTACAACCAATAAAAGACAAACAAATACCCTAATGAAAAATACCCTGTAATTAACCCGAAACAAACTAAGACTGCCTACACACAAATGGGGAGATCGCCCCAATAAGGGCGCCCCCAAACAGGAACCTAAACTGCAAAGTCCCTAACTAACCCTAACAAGCTAAACAAAAAATACATAAATAACACAATTACACAAAATAAATAATATACAACAAAAAGATGCTTAAATGTCAAAGACAATACTAACTAATGAGAAACGTTCCGACGCGTTTCCCCCTCCAATTTAGGGGTTCATCAGGGAACCAAAGACCACAAAGAATGATAATACAGAAATATATAAATAAGAAAAAACAAACGTCCCTTGTTCGGAATGAAGATATCCAAAGATACACATAAAGGTCCAAGATACAAAGACAACAGATCCCTTCAAAGAGAGACCGCAATATGGTATGGAGGGCAGTCTATATTTATGTATTATTCTTTGTGGGCTCTGGTTCCCTGACGAACCCCTAAAATGGGGGAAAACGCGTCGGAACGTTTCTCATTACTTAGTATTGTCTTTCACATTTAAGCATCTTTTTTTTTATATTTTTTATTTTGTGCAATTGTGTTATTTTTGTATTTTATGTTTAGTTTGTTAGGGTTAGTTAGGGACTTTGCAGTTTTGATTCCTGTTTGGGGGCGTCCTTATTGGGGCGATCTCCCCATTTGTGTGTAGGCAGTCTTAGTTTGTTTAGGGATAATTACAGGGTACTTTTCATTAGGGTATTTGTTTATTTCTTTACTGGTTATAGAATAAAAGTTATATTTTATCTAGTCCTAGGCTTTATACACCCCAGAAGTTTGTTGTTCAATGTATTTGTATAACCAGGCTCTTGAGTATTTTTCTATCGTGGGCTTTCCCTATGCCTGTATATCAATTTATAGTAGGGTTTTTGTGGTTTTTCTCCAAGGTATAAACACTCTTCATATCTGGAGAATATTCATATCCCAGACATTCTACTAGTAGACATCAAAGGCGTTTGCAGCAACTCCATGCCCTAATAAATTCCAGAGCCCAATTCTTCTTCAAGTATCTCTCAGAGGTACCAACTTCAAACTCATCCTCCTGGCCCTACGTTCCTTAACTCAGATCCTGGCCTTATACTTCCTCAAAATCGGACAGATACAACTACCTCACTCTGCTGCAACAACTAATATCACTACTCTTCCTCTGGGCAGTCGCCAGTATCCCCTTCTCCCAACAAACAACACTGAATGACCGTAGCCCACAGGGGTCACCTCTAAGGTCCAATCAGGTATGTGATCGAATCAGTAGTTTAATCCATGGCACGCCTTAGTTAACTTTAGAAAAGATGCCATTCTTATTGTACATAAAAGTACTTGCCCACCGTAACTCAAAAGTACAAAAAAAATAATTGTGTATACATTACACACAAAAAAAAAAAACTACACTTATTAGGTATCCACACGACCGTAATAACCTGTAGAATTAATCTAGCAAGTTATTGAAATGTAAATCGTGTAAAAACATTTAAAAATAAATAAAATATATATATTTTTTAAATTCTGCAATTATTTATAACTGAACTTAAACTATTCACCCATAAAGTACAATTTGTCTCGAATAAAACGAGGCCTCATACAACTGAGTCATTGAAAAAAATAAAAAAAGTTACAACTGTGGAAATGCAAGGAGGCAAAAACTAAAAAAAATGTTCTGGTCATTAACTACTTTTCAGGCGTTCGGCTTAAGGGGTTAATGATAAGGCTGGGGTTTCACTAACAAACTTATGTGGCCATGTCCGGATAATATGACCCCTGTCAATGGAGCTTTACCATCATTTCTGGTAGCTAGTATCTTGTTAGGCTAAGTTCACACGGCATAAATGCGGGGCGTAAGTACACCCCGCAATTACGTCGGGACTTCGGGAGCTTGCGCCGATCGGCGTGTACTCCCGTGGGGCGACGACATTCGCCGATAGTAATTGACATGACATGATCGTATTGTGCGCCCGGGGAGAGGAGGCGTAACCCATAGTTCTCTATGAGAATTGTGGATTACCGTGATGACTGCGTCACATTTCGCTCGTATTTGAGCGCAGTACGCCACAAAATACGTGGCGAAATGCGCCCCAATTTAAGCCATGTGAACATAGCCTTAGAGTCATGTGTTACTTTAATCAGCACATCAGGCAGGTTTGTAAGCAATCACTTATCTAGCATTATTACATTTATGTTTGTATTTGCTTTAGAAATGCAAATTAAAAGGGGATTTCATAATTTGAGCGATTCAAAATTCTCCTCTATCTTTTCCATTTATACCATTAATTAAAATAATTTTCTTTCATTTCTTTGTGGATTGTTTCATGAAGTCAGAGTGTTCGGCTATTAAACATTCCTTCGCATTTGTGATTTGTGTTTATTTCTAAGGAGTAAAATAAACGCATTAACCTTCGCTTCGCGAGTAACATTCTTGCCAGGGTTTTTTACAAGATTTTATTCAACTATATGACACCCAAGGGCTTTCGTTAACTTCCACTAGAAACAAACATTCACTTTAATAAAACTACTGTGCATTATAAGATAACAGAATGAGTAACGGACTCCTTGTTTTCAGTCCTTTTTCATAGCATTTATGTACTTGTAAAAATAAAAATGACACAGAATGTACAAGGTCAATATACACACCTACCTGCCCGTTCCCGCTAAGACACCACAGCTGCCCACCAATCTGCTCCTCATGTTCTCATCACAACACGTAGGCAGTGGCGGACTGGGGTGGCTAGGGCCAACAGGTAAAGTTTTGTCTATAGGCCACCAGTTGAGCTGTTAGCTGCTTCTGGGCCCACCAGTGGGGTTTATTTTAGGGTCCACTCTACGGCTACTGTAAATGACTCCTATACTCTACCTCTTGCCTCTCTTTCTCTGCTTTTCTGCCTCTTCTGAGGATATACACGCAGTTAAAAACAACTTCAGGTCTCCCATGCTCAGGGGCCCACCGGTAGTTTCCCCTATTCTCCTGTGGGCCAGTATGAATCTGCCTGCAGGGGAGACTGATGCTTCAGTTTAAGTAAAAGAAGTGTGAGCCTTTTCTGCATGTCGGGATGAGAGCCTTAGGGCTTGTCCCCATGGCTAGGGTTATTGGACGGTTTTTCAGACGTTTGCTGTTTTACAAACCGACTGGAAAACAACATCCAATGCTCTCCCACAGACTTCAATATCTGTGCAGCAGTCCACACTGCAATGATTTTCTGCCAGACGTTTTTAACACCGCTGGTGTTCCTAAAAACTTAGAACATGTTCCTTCTTCTGTCCTGTTTTCGGGCAGAACATGAACATGTGGGTGTGAAGGGGGACGGCTATTTCTGCAAACTGTGGACAAAAGCCCCCCCCCCCCCCAAATGTGCCAAATTAAGACTAAATACCAATCAGGAAATTTGACCATTAATTGGTCTTTGCCATGTAAACGCACCCTTAAGGGCCGTTCGCATGGCTTATTTCAGGGGCGGATTGCAGCCGTATTGCGCACCGTACTGCGCTGCAATACGGCTGCAATCCGTCCCAGCCATTACGGTAATCCACAGTTCTCATAGAGAGCTACGGATTCCGTCTCTCCTATCCGCTCGGCGAATTCGCCGCGGAGGGAGAAACTAACATGTTCATTATCCCGGCGGAATATGCGCTGTGGATAATGAAAGTCTATGGGGCCGGCGGGCAGCGCCCCCGCCCCGCCCCTTATTCAAGCCGTATTGCGGACGGGATCCGCAGAAGACCACACCGGGTGCCACTCCTTTCAGCTAAGAACAGGAAACTGAGGCTCCAATTTGCCCAAGCTCATCGAAATTGGACAGTAGAAGATTGGAAAAACGTTGCCTGGTCTGATGAGTCTCGATTTCTGCTGCGACATTCGGATGGTATGGTCAGAATTTGGCGTCAACAACATGAAAGCAGGGATCCATCCTGCCTTGTATCAACGGTTCAGGCTGGTGGTTGTGGGTGTCATGGTGGGGGGATATTTTCTTGGCACTCTTTGGGCCCCTTGGTACCAATTGAGCATCGTTGCAACACCTTGTGGAATCTATGCCACGAAGAATTGAGGCAGTTCTGAAGGCAAAAGGGGGTCCAACCCGTTACTAGCATGGTGTACCTAATAAAGTGGCCGGTGAGTGTATATGTGTGTGCCCATTCTCCTTTGACCTCTGGCATCAACAAGGCATTTCCGCCCACAGGACTGCCGCTCACTGGATGTTTTTTCTTTTTCGGACCATTCTCTGTAAACCCTAGAGATGGTTGTGCGTGAAAATCCCAGGAGATCAGCAGTTTCTGAAATACTCAGACCAGCCCTTCTGGCACCAACAACCATGCCACGTTCAAAGGCACTCAAATCACCTTTCTTCCCCATACTGATGCTCGGTTTGAACTGCAGGAGATTGTCTTGACCATGTCTACATGCCTAAATGCACTGAGTTGCCGCCATGTGATTGGCTGATTAGAAATTAAGTGTTAACGAGCAGTTGGACAGGT
>JAODAL010003393.1:0-40000 GCA_025379985.1 Phyllomedusa bahiana | reverse complement strand
CATGTCCAATTCTACAGCTTCAGGCTCACACTTCCTGTTTAGGCTGTGGGTAGGTCTACACCAGTGAATAACATTTCAGCTCTGTTATTCCTAGCTGGGCCTGTTAGAGGGATATTGATGATGGACACATTTAACAGTAGGGCAGAAGGCTACAGAGCTCTGAAGAGATGAAGAGTTAGCAAGAAAGATAAATACGCTTCTGTGCTGCTGATAAGACACATCAGGGAGTGACATCACCATCCCAACCTATGCTAGAGCAGAGAGATGGTGATTTGTACCCTAGAGAAGCTTGTATACACAAGCAGGAGATAAGAACTGCTCTAACTCTTAAAACTAAACAAAATCAGTACAGCCCAATGAATCTGGTAATGGTCTTTATTCACTTTACCTACATGATTAAACCTTATAAATGTAAAAAGAATACCCCTTTAAGGCTGCAAACACTTTCAGCTCTCCTGTATTTTTCTCTACTAGCAAAAAACATCTAGAACTCTGAATCAAAATGACAATCAGCATTTGCTTGGGTGATGTTGTGTCTATCAGTTCATAGATTTTTTTTTTATTATTATTATTATTTATTTTTTTTATTATTATTATTGTACCAAAGTAAGATATAGACCAAAAAATAGCACCTGTTGTTCAAAGCCACCGCGGAAGCCATTGTTGTTTCCCATATTCCTTTGGAATGATCCGTCGCTATAAAGCTTGGCGGGTGGCAGCCATGACAAACAGACTGCCACATTGTTTTCACTCCCAGACCCTAGGAGCTCAGTTGCCTTGCAGAATGGGGCTAGAATTTCTTTACCACCATAAATACATAGGAAGGGCATTAAACAAAGACTAGCAGCAAAAACCTTTTTTTTCCTATTCAAGAGTCAAATAGAATTTCACACAATAGGGATAAATAGAAGTGTGCAATATCCAAAAGACAGAGACAGATAAAGACGGCTTCTCTTCAGGGAAAGATGTGCAAATATGGTTATTCTCATCACAGTGGTGTAGACCTCTGTATCCCTTCATTATCTCTCCCTGGAATGATAGTATAGATCATTACAGGGAGCTGAAATCAACATAAGCCATAGCACAGCAGACATCACTGGAAGTTTAGGGATTATACCTCTGCAGGAAATCTGGCTTTTGCCCCTTCCTTTTCCGAGATCACCATTATAATGGAAATGAAGCCCATTCTCTACCCTAAGTGACCAAGGAAGTAAAAATAAGTTCTATAAAAACTCTAGACCACCAGAAAAATGTGAATTAACTGCTCAACTACCCTAAACCACTGGGGAAACCACCTGTAAACCCTTAAACTCAAGATCACCATGGGGTAAAAAACAAAAGCCACAGTCCCTTCACTGCCTTTTTTATTCAAAAATGCAAAATCTCCACCCATTTTTACATCTCTCAAAATGGCCATCAGTGTATTAGGGGCTGAGACTTTCAGCACAATAGGGGAACAGTGTTTAACCAGAACAGGATATAAAAATTCACTAATGGTCCCACAATTGTGAAGTCGGCCATTTGAGACCATGGACGACTGTAGACAGGCATAACAATGCCTGTCCATATATTACGGAAGCCCTTCTAAAACTCAAGTTTGAGGTATTGGATTATACTCTGTTTAATCCAGGCCCCTTCAAACCATCACCTGTTCTCTTCACCCAAGGAGACATTCAGGTGAGTTTGATTAAGAACGTAAACTGGTTGTCCCACCACTGATGGCATATCAACTGGATATGCCATCAATAGGTGGAGGACCAACACCTATCACACATCTCAAGAACGAGCACTGAAAACCTCTCCATTTTGAGCAGGTAAATGGTCGTTACTCTCCCATTGGCTTCAAGTTCAGAGTACAGCCAAGCTCTACACTTAGCTGTACTCTGCATTGCCAATGAAATCAAATGGAGAGGTTTTGGGGGCTCTCCCTCAAAATAAATTAAGGACCCACACCTACTATACATTAATGGCATATCTTTCCTATATGCAATCAATAGGCGACATGTTCCAATACGAATGCGCCATGGTTTTGGTGTATTTTGCGCCCAAAAAAATTTGACGCCATATTCTCGCTATAAATAAACTGTAATATACCAAAACTAGGCACATTGTACGCCGGGCAAAACACATTGTAATGCACCTAAAAAGGTGCATTATATGTAGTAGCGATGATACACTGGGCGTCTCCATAATGCTATGCGCCCTTCAAGGTGCATTATATACACTAGCAATGATACATTATGCACCTCGATTGCGCAATGTACCTTTTTAGGTGCATTAAGTTAACTATGAAATGTATACCAGACGCCAGATTTTCTACAGGATCGTACTTACAGGCTCACTTCACACTGATTAAATGCGCCTACACACTGCCGCGGCGCCGCCAATTTTCGGACATGTCGCCCAATGTGTATAGTGGCAACACCCCTTTGAAGGGGATTTGCCAAGACAAAGATTCTTACCTCTCAGCTTAGCCCAGGCAGAATGTCAACAAATCACGCTGAGTCATGAAGCTGCAGGGGAGAGAGGGTGGGCCAGTGAGGAGTGGGGAATCCAAGGAGCTTCTCAAAACTTAAGTGAAATAATAAACAGTACAGCATTGATTCTAAATACAGCAGACACAGGCTCATACACTGCACTGTCAGGAGGAGCCTTATCTGCTAAGATGTTATGTAAACAAATCACGGAGCTGAAAGAGAGACGCACACAGTGGAGAGCACAGAGCTGCATAAGGGATCCTGTGACATGTACACTGAAATAAAAAAACTTTAACTTGTGGCTTCTGTGTACAAAAGACAACACCTATTCTACACAGCAGCTTGAAAGCTCCTTCATGTTCTCTGTCATCAGATAAAGCAGGGATCTAATCACACTACAACTAGTTTATTCTGTATACAAAAGAAAACATATTGCTACCCGGTGCCTTAAAAACTTCTGCAGCTCAGTCTCATCAGATAAGAAGCTATCTCTGCGCAAGCCCGTCCAGCTCTTGTCAGGCCGTATCTAATAGACGCTTTCAAGTAACCAAGGGCATTAAGAGGCTGTAGCTCTCTCAGACTGAAATTTTTTTGAAATCACAATATTTTAAAAAAAGTGATTAAAAACCCATTTTGGGGGAAATCCCACGTCAACATTACATCGTGGCAAAACCCCTTTAAGGAAAAGGTGCACACGTCTTGCTGCTCAGCCAAAAACTTGGTGGGAGATACAATTAACAATGAAAACGGCACACTGAAAATTAAGGGGACCGAACATTTTATTACAAGTTTCCCATTTTATAGAAATAAAGTTTAGAATTGTTGTAGTGGTTTATATTTATAAGTTTGATTAATCAAATAGGTTCGGTTCCCGATGGAGGCGTCTACTACTACTGTGGATTTTTCTATGTTTATGCCCACTTCAGATTTAATCGGACAATTTCTGCTGTATTGTATCAAAAGGATTCCAATGTCTCATAATAAGCAAGTGTTTAATCCAAGAATTGTGTTGGAGATTAACCTTGACGATAATTACATGTATTTATAGAGGACCTTGCTTTCAAACACTTTAGCTGGGATGATATTATTCAGTAATAATTTGTCACTTGCACACTAAGCATTCTGCTCTTGCAGGCATGCAAAGAATCAATCATGACTGGGAATAAAATCATAAATCTTCTTTACTCTAGTCTATTTTCCAGATAGATATTGGACGGTATTAAATCAAGAGGCTGTATAGACCCAACTCAAATCCACACATTGGACGTAGGCATTAGTTATGTCTGAAGGGCTTATATTTGCAGATTTTTTGGATTATAACCTTCAATGTATAATTTTAGGACTCCAGTCGACCATTGCAGGATAATCGGGATTAACACAGCGTTAATTGTTTGTTAAGGAGGACAGATAGTCATTAGCATCCCATGGCGTAGGTGTTGGATAAATGGTATAGTGTGGATTGCACCGTATGATGAATGGTGTTATGTGGACAGAAAAATCAAGGCTGGCACTGGCATTGGATAGAGAACAGTGCAGCTGGCTATGGAAGATGGCTGGCATTGTATAGGTCCTTCAAATGTGATGGCAGTAATTATCCGAACCACAACCTGTACAGTACTTCTACTCCCTTCAATTCACGTATATAGATAACAGGTACTGTGTTTCCCCCCCAAAAAAAAAGAGTGTCTTATATTCATTTTTGCTCCTAAATACGAGCTAAGACTTATTTTTAGGGTTTTTATTTTTTTCTTTGAACAATAATTCATATTTAGTGTTGAACAAAACATCAACATGTATTAATATACTGTAGTGATATCATCACAACCATCAACATAAGCAGCCAAACTCTGAATTGCATAAAAAAATGCACTAGGTCTTATTTTCGGGGGTGTCTTATTTTCGGGGAAACCGGTATTATGCAACAATATAATTTCATTTATTAAAATTCTGCAACACAACATTCAGTATGTTACAAACTTGTTACTTGCATTTTGTCATCAATAGTCCATAGTGGCCGGTATTTCCCATATCATAAACGTTCAACATAAAACCGCATAGCTCGACATCGTCATCTTGGAGTAGGTAGAGCAGACAGGCGGGCATCAAGCGCAACCAGGAGAATCCCTCCCCCTTTCTCAAGCGACTGCTTTGTCGTCAATAGTCCATAGTGGCCGGTATTTCCCATATCATGAGCGTCCAATATGCAACCACATGGCTCAACATCTCCATCTTGGAGTAGGTAGAACAGACAGGTGGGCATCAAGCTGAACTGCACGCAACGTGTCGGGAGAATCCCACCCCCGTTCTCAAGCTATTGCTTATGTCCGTCATAGTCCATATATGGTATTTCCATCAGAGCGTCCAATATGAAACCCAGGGCCAACATCCCATTTTGGGAGTAGGTAAACGAAGGGGGGTCAAGCTGAACTGCATGCAACGTTTCGGGAGAATCCCTCCCCTTTCTCAAGCAGTTGCACTTGATGCCCACCTGTCTGTTTTACCTACTCCAAGATGTTGAGCTATGCGGTTCCATGTTTAACGCTGATTATATAGGAAATAAGGGCCACTATGGACTATTGACGACAAAGCAATCGAATGAGAAAGGGGGAGGGATTCTCCCGAAACGTCGCGCCTGGTTGCACTTGATGTCCGCCTGTCAATTCTACCTACTCCAAGATGGAGATGTCAGGCTATGCGGTTGCATGTTGAACGCTCATGATATAGGAAACACCGGCCACTATGGACTATTGATAACAAAATGCAAGTAACAAGTTTGTAACATACTGAATACTGAATGTTGTGTTGCAGAATTTTAATAAATGAAATTATATTGTTGCTTAATACTCATCTGTGGTCGGCATTGTATAGCTGGCACCACATTAAGTGACAAGGGGTACAATATTTCATATACAAATCTTTCAGCGATACAATATAGAAATTTTCTCTAGCTTTTCCAATGTTTAACACATTTTCCTTCAGCTTAATCTTCCTAATCCTTTAAAGTGGTTTTGACAAGAAGTGAGTTCCTCTCCTAACAGGCTGATACTCCCTTTTGACCGAAAAAAGGGGGGCGTTGGGGTTTGTTTTTAAAAAAAAACAAGTACCTTTTGGATTAAACCCCACCCCCAGCACGCTCCTGATACCCATCTCTGATTTGACAAACATTTTTTGCTAATCCCCAAAGGGAGAACTGTTTTTGTGCACAACTACTCTTTTTTTTTCCCCCTTATTTTGTGGGGAAAAATAAGCTCACCGCATTTTTTCCCCTTCTTCCAGAATGCTGCATGAGGAAATAAGGGGGGCGGGAAAGACGGGGGGGGAGGGGGGGGGTCTGCTTGTTTTACTCAGAAATTAAATTCAACCATGGATTCTCTATACAGCGGCACAGGATCTTTCTCCACACCCCCTTCAAAAAGCTCTTCATGCCCCCCCAATCAATAAAAGACAAACCGCAAGCGCGGCCAGATCGCCCGGTGTGTTAATGTAAGTGCGGGAAAACCAAAGGGGCATTTAGCGGGCTTAAATCCACGGGCTTCATTTTTTTTGATAACAAAATTTAGAAAACGATTAAATCCCCTTTTGGGGGAGGATCCCACGTCAAAAAATTTAAAAACCCCTTTAAGTCCTAACAAAACTTTACTTGCCCCTTAAAAAGGGGTGGCCCCTCTAAAAAAAAAGAATTTAAATGGGACCTTTTTTGGGGAAAAATTAAAATATTTCCCTTGGGGTCCCCACTGCTCATGGGGAAGCTCCCGGGGTCTGCTGCTCTTCACTTTTGGGCTATTTTCCTGAAACATAGGAGAGGTTTGCATTCCTTAAATGTTTCAGGACAGGAACCCAGCGTAAGAGGGGGGGGGGTGCCAAGAAGCTCTAGAGCGGCCAGGAGGAAAGGATTACCTTTTTTTTTTTTTTTTTTTTTTGGGACTCTTCTTGGCTGCATTTAAGATTCCTTTTTCTCCACGGAAACCCCTTAAAATTCCAAAGGGGAAAAAAATTTACGTTTGAAAAATGCACATTAGCTGTTAAAGATTTTTTGGATTTCCCTTTGAAACAATATAAAAACCCCAAAATAACTTATTTTCAATGTCCACACCGAGTGGCTTGTTTTAATAGACAAATTGAATAAACCCAATAATTAGCGCCCCATAGCCCCCGACAAAAGGGTTCTCAGTTTGGGGCAGTCCCTTTTAAGATTCCCCGACAAACAATTTTGATACAAAAGAAATCCCCCTGGGTGCCCCCCCCCCCTTCAACCCAAAAGGGAAAATTTTGGGAAATTTTTGCCCCATTTCCCCTCAACGCCCTCAAGGAAAAACTAAAGTAGACTGTTGTATTCAAATTTAATGATGTATGTGTTGAGCCCGGGGGGTTCTCCTTTTCTCCCCTCTGGCCCAAAAAAGGTGGACCAAAAGGAGACTCCACAATTTTTTTATAGGGCCCCTTTTTAAAGGACCCTCAAAGTTTACATTTTAAAATGGGTCTCCTTGTCTTTTCCTGTGTCCATAGACTTGTCTGCATCCACTGATAATTTGTTGCTTCTGGAAAACAAACACTTTCAATCTACTTTCCAAAGTTAACAGTTGTCTGAAATCTTGCGTCCATCATTCCATGAGACATTGTAATTGTAGCTGCAAGTGCAATTACCTTTCCAGATAAATGTCAGGGCTGACTTTAACTATTCAGACCCTGACATTTTATTGATTCCCCCAACCCCTACAACTTGAAACCCCAAAGTACTTTTAATTTTTTTCTACTTCCTTCTTTCATTTGGTTTTTTTTCCCAAACCCCCGAGGGAACCTTAAGGTATTGTGGTAGTGGGGAGAGCATGTAAACCCTACTAATATAACCTGAAATCCAGAAATAAAAACTTGTTATTTTTTAGCTTTGGGGTCAAATTTATGTAGAAAAAAGATATGAGCAAAAATAATGCTGAAAAAGATTTGGGGAGATTGGTAGACTGAAGTCTTTATTGTATTTGCTTTAGCAGCAGCTGTCTGGCATTGGTCACAAAATGCATGGGTTGCGTTAAAAGAAATACTGCAGATTCTAAAAAAAAAAAAGGAACATAATTTTGCCTCTCTACCAAACATTGGTGAGGCCACATAAGAAATAATGTATATAGTGTATAAGAAGGACAGAGAGAAGGGTGCAAAGGAGGATGACAAAGATGACTAAGGGAATGAGTGGATTACAATATCTAACTTGGTGATATTTTTGGACATTAGTCTTAAATTTAGTGGCCAACGCCAGGCAACTGGTGCCAGGGCAAACAAAATCATGGGTTGCCTTAAAAGAGATATAAGATTCTCAAGAAAGGAACATCATTTTGCCTCTCCACTAATTACTTGTGAGGTTACATATGGAATATTGTACATCGTTTTAGGGGACAGTGTATAAAAAGGACATAAATGAGGATGACCAAGACGGCCAGGGGAAGGTGCAGATTACAGTATCAAACTTGGGGTTATTCAGCTTATAAAAATAGATGGCTCAATGACATTTTAATTAAAATGTAAAAAATGCATTTTTAGAATAGCACAAAATTTCTCGTGATATTTTTACACCTGGCCCTGTAACGACGCCAAGGGGGGGGGCCTCTGTATCTAAAGTGAAAAAAGGTTTCATCATAATCACAAATGAGGATACTTTACTGTAAGATCGGACAATATGGAGCTCGTGGCCAAAGAGGTTGTGATGGGGGAGTAATTGACCAAGGGGCATAGAATTCTTTCTTAAAAATCAAATATATTACAGGTTATGGGGACTAGATTTGGAGTTTTAAAAAAATTGATCCGGGGATTTAGGCTGTTTTAAAAATTTTTAGGTCAGAAAGTGTTTTGTTTTATTGTAGGGGGAAAATTTGGGTGTCCGTTTTTGGGGGGTTTTTTTCCCTTTTCTCGGGATCAACACTGTAGGATCATTGGTTGGACTCGATGAAACCGTGTCTTTTTCTCATTTTATGTATTATGTTACTTTACACTGTTAAGTTTTAGTTTGACTCAATGGTGAAATTTGGGATGATGGACTGTTATTTTTCCCCACCATTATCTAATAGGTTACCATTGGGTATAAATCTTATCGTTTGGATTAAAGGGTTATTTTTTGGGTTTAAAAAGGTATGGAGGGGACTTGAAAATACGTGTTTTTTTTCCCAATCTCATCTCCTTAAAATTTGACAAAATGAAACCTAGTAGCAAAAGTGAATGTCAGGGTTTTCACCCGGGCCCCCTCCCATGAACCCCCCCGGGGGCTTTTCCCCTTTGGGTCTCTGCTGCGGCCCCCGGTTTTGGGGGGGTTGGGGCAGCCTGTGTCCCTGCTATTTGGGTTACTCCCCCTGCCCCAAGCCCCCTGCCTATAATTCGGTGCGGGCGCAGCAGAAAGGTTTTGCCATCCTTCCCCCGGCCCCCCGGGTGCCCCCCCCGGGGGTGCCCCAAGCTCCCACGCTCTGATTTTTTAAGGGACGGGCCTCCTGTCCTTGCTCTTGGTCAGTTTTTTGCTTTTCACCTAGAAAGCCTGCCCCCCTTTTTGTGACCTATTGCTGACAAACCTTGAGTCACCTGTGTCCCCAGCTTTAAACCCTGCCTTTTCCAAAACCCTTTTTTCCCGCTTTTCCCTTTAATGTTGTACCAATCTGCCACTGCCCTGTTATCTGTGTTTTAAACCCAAGGGTCTGCTACCGTCTGGGACTGTGTTCCCTATTTTAAAAGTTATACGCTGCTGTGCCCTGCCACCGCTACCCACTGCCCCGGTGTCATGCCCCCCCCTTGGGGCCCCCACCCGGAGTATCGCCCACCCTCCCGCTCATGGGGGGCCCAGGGATCTCAACCCAGCGTTTTAAAAGGTACAGTGGGAAGAGAGACAAAATTTTTTAAAAAAAATTTCCCTTTTTAATAAACCCCTTAAAAATGCATGGGAAACCATTAATCCAAAATTTTCACAGCGGGTCCACATTCACCTGAAAATTAAAGGGTATACTAAGCTTTTTGTTGCGTCGCAGCACGCCTTCCCAAGTCAGTCCAGGGGCGCCGCTCACAAGGCAAGTGATTGAGGGCGCCGACAACCGAGCTGGACAGAGATAACCGTGGAGTTTGGGGGAAAACCCTCCCCCCCCCTCCTCTGTCCAGGGGGTTGTGGGCGCCCCCTCCTCACTTGGGCCTTGTGAGGGCGCCTTTGGACTGACTTGAAGGCGTGCCCCCCGCAACAAATGTTGTTTCCCTTTATATCTTTTGTGAATGTGGAATGTGTGAATTATGGTTTAAAATGTCCAATGCTTTTTTAAAGAGTTTATTAAAAAATTTCTTTTTTAAAAAGAAGTTGCCGGTTCGCATATATTTTCGTCTAGGGGAAACGTGGGATTGGGGGTTCCCGATTTAGGGGAACTTCCCGGGATTCTCCCCATAATAGGTGAAAAAAGGGGCATTATTATTTGTGGAACAGATTAAACAAGTCCATTTATCCCTTCAAAACCCAAAATTATACCACTGAATCCAACCTATAAGATTATTATTGCACACTTAATATAGGATGGAATTGATGGACCTGTGCATTTTTGCAACCTTATCCAGGGCTGGGACAAGGTATTCTGATGCCCTAGGTAAATAAGGGCCCATGCACCCCCCCAACCCCCCTTCCAATGTAAATTTAGTCATCCATCCTATTTGCCCCCCCTTCCCTGAGGGGATGAAGTGGACCCTTTTGGCTTTCGCCTACCTTTTCCTCCCCGTCGCCCCGGGCCCTGCCCTTTAAAGCTACTTTTTCTACTGGTTTTTTAAAGTTTTATAAATTTGGTTTCCATAGCCCGGGGGGTTTTCCCAACCCTTACTTTGCAGTATTTTTTTGGGTATAGAGAAACTTTAGAACAACCAAAACGTTTATTTGTCTAAACAATGATGGAAGAAGCGAAGCTTTAAGCCCCAGCCCTCTTGTTTTTATAGCCGGTATTGTCCTCCTAATGACCAAATTTTCCTTTTTTCCATTTTATACCCCTTTGCCTCCTTTTAAAACCCGGAACATAAAGTATCACAAAGAAAAATTTTTCCCCCAAACCCCTTTTTGCTGCTCCCAACGGGTCTAAGACCCCCCCCCCAAAAAGCGGAAAGCAAAAGGGGAAATAAAAAATTACTCTTTCGCCCCAGGGGCATCTCCGGTTTCCAGTGACAGAAAGCAAGCAAACTTTTTTTCCCCGGCACCCCCCCAGGCCCTGTGACGTCCCATTCCCGAACACCGGGGGCAAAAGAAAAAGGGCTTTGGAAAAAAGGGCCCTTCTTAGAAAAAATTTTCTTGCAAACACAAAAGATTTTCCCCTATTCTGTTTTGGGAATTTCCCCAAAAACCCAAAAATTAAAAAGGGGTTTTTTGCCAAAAAGTGGTTCTCACCAAAAGGCTGTACCCCCCCTTGGGTTAAAAAAGGGGCGTTGTTTTTCCCTGTTTTTAAAAAAAAAACCAGTACCTCCCTTGTTGTCATCACCCCACCCCCCAGGGCCTTTTGATATTTCATCCCCCTTAGTTGAGAAAACCCTTTTTTTGCTACCCCCCAGGGAATGAAATTGGCACACGCAAAAAATCCCCTTTTTATTTCTCCCCTCTTTTTTGCTCAGGAAAGAAACCCCCCTTCTTTCTTTCCCCCTTCCCGAACGGGGGAGGGGGGGCTGAGCAGGGAGCCTGGATTGCCCGCAGTTTACTAGAAAAATTTAAACCTTTTCCCAACCAGTGGATTCTCATACAAAAGCCAGGGGATCTTTCTCCCCCCCCCTTCCCAAAGCTTTTTATTTTCCCGGGCCCTCAAAAAAGAAGGAAAACAACAAGCCGGAAAACCCCGCTCCTGTCAGCCCGGGCCCTTGTTAATGAAAACTTTTCAAAACTAAGGGCATCTTAGTCGGGCCCTGAAAATCCAAGGCTTCACTTTTTTTAACACTTTTTAAAAAAAAGTGATTAAATCCCCATTTTGAATTTTCCCCAACGAAACTTTTAGATCGTGGAAAAACCCCTTTTTAACTCTTTTTTTCCCCAAATTGTTAAAAGGCCCTTGCAGACGAAAATTCCTTTAAAAAGCAAGAACATAATCAGGGATGACACATAGGTTAGCTACATGTATGGAATGCGGTGGGGAAAGGAAAAACCCCGTTTTGGGAAAAAAAATTTTTGTGGGAAAGAAAGAAGAAAGGTAAATTGGGGGGTTTAGTCTATGCAAAGAACCCAAAGGGGGGGGAAAAAGGGTGGCTGGGCGCCCCGTTGGGAAATTTTAAAAAACAGCCCCCCCGCCCTCGCGTTTTGGTTTAAAAAAATTTTTATTCAAAAAACAGGGAATTTTTCCCCTTTGCCGGTTAACCCCAAAAAATGTTTTGACAGGTTTGGTGTCCCAGTAATTGTCAATGTAATATACATGCATGTAAGCCCGTTAAGTATGAAGCTGGGACTAGAATAGACTGCACAGCAAAGGGCGCACTAATCTACATTGTAGCTTTTTCTTTATTTCCCTGCCCCCTTTTTCTGTCCTTTGCGCAGCTGGGGCTCATTGTTTTCCCCATTATCCAAGCCTTCCCCCTACTAGGATTTGCAACATCACTGCGGATGTTCAGATGGCTTAAGGGGAGTAATAATCTCAAGTACGTGGGGGTAAGGACACTGCAGCACTCACTACCCGAAAGCACGGGCGTCTTCCTGATGTAAATTTTGGCCCAATTTAATCTTCCCCTTTCACCGTATAGTATAATAGAAAAGCATTTTTCCCCTTTTTTTTTTTAATGATCCCCCCTGTCTCTTTAAATTTTTTAAAAATTGAACTTAGTTGGCCAAAAAAGAAGCAAAAATTAAAAAAAAATATATAAAATTTATTTTATTAAAAAAAAGTGAACGAGCCCGGAAAAACTTCCACAGATGTGAAATTTAAAAATTAATATTAAATAATTTTTAAAAATGAAACCGGGATAAAAATTATTAGGTTCCCGGGCAAAGAGCCATGTTTATTCTGATGCTTTTAATGTGCCCCCTTTTTAAACCTCCTGGGGAAAAAATACCCTAGAAGAAAATTTTAAAGGGGCAACCCAAATCCTTCCTTGTACTTGCTGCCTCCTTCCGACAGAGTACAGTTCAAAGGGTCATGGACCCTTTGTGGGCTGGGCGGTTTTTACAGCTTAGGCCCCCCACTTTCCCGTTAGGCCCGTGGGGGGTTCTCCGCTTCAGGCCCTCCCCCTTTTGTTCAGGGTGTGGGGGGGGGGATTTTTTTACAGGGGGTTCCCCGGCTCCCACTTTTTGTTCAGGGTGTGGGCGGTTTTTACGCTTCCCCCCCGGGGGGACTCCCCCCCTTTCTGTTAGGGTTGTGGCCCGGGTTTTTAACCCGGCCCCCTTAGGGGGGGGTTTTCCCCCACCCCCCTTTCCCATTCAGGTGTGGCGGTTCTGCCGGTTTCCCCTCCCACTTGGGGGGCCCGACCAGGTTTGGGGGCAGATCGGAAACATCAGGTCCCAAATTTTCCCGTAAAAGGGTGTGGGCAGTTCTGGGAGCATCCGGCTCCCACTTCCCGTACCGGGTGTGGGTGGGTTTTTACAGCTTCAGGCTCCCCCCTTTCCAAATTTGGCTGTGGGGGGTTCTTTCAGCCTCCGGCCCCCCTTCCTTAAGGCTGTTTAGGGTTCTATAGCTTCAAATTTCCCGCTTCCCGTGAAGGGTGTGGTTTGGTTTTTTACGTTAACACCCACTTCCCGTTAGGCTGTGGGCAAGTTCCCGCACCCCAGGGTCCCACTTCCTTTTACAGGGGGTTTAGTGTTTCCGCTTTTGGCTCCACTTTCCCATACCCGGTTTTGGTGGTTCTACGCTTCAGGCTCCCATTCCTGTGCAGGGGGTGGTCGGTTCTTTAAAAATTTATGTTTCCCCCCTTTGTGAAGGGGTTTGGGAAAATTCTGGTTTTTAGTTTTCCCCCCTTTTTGAGGGGTGTGGTTGGTTCTACAAATTTATGCTCCCAATTTCTGTGAGGGGTGTGGGGTGGGACTACCGCCTTTACCCGGCCCTTTCAGCTCTGCTAGTTCCTATTCTTAGCGATGTCTTCTACAAAAAGTTTAGTGATGAAGGGTTTGTGAAATAAAAAACACCCGCCCAAGCCAAGCCCCCTCAAAAAGCCCCTAGTGTTCGGAAACTCAACTCCCCTCATGAAATTTATTAATTTTAAACCCTTGGGAAGGTGGGAGTTGTAGTTTCCCCAAAAGCTGGAGGGGGCCCCGTTGAGGATGAGGTCCCAAGCAGAACCCCTTAAACTTCCAAAAACTGAGTTGCATTTAGTTTTTTGGCTTGTGAGGGAGAAAAACTTTTCCTCTGCCCAAGGAGCAATTTCAGTGGGTCGTGATAACCCCAAATATAAAAAAAAGCATAAGTTTTGCTTGGGATTAAAACTGGGAATGGTGTTTCATTGAGGCAGACCTAACAATGCACTATGGAAAACTTTTTGCCTTTGTGTGGAAACCCGGTGGGCCCCCCTATCCCCTTTTTGCATCTGCCTTTCCTTGTGTGACACAACGTTAGCAAAACGTTAGTAAAGGTAAACCCCCCCCGGGGGTAAACAGCTTCCTTTTCTACAAGGCACATGGGTAAATAAGTTTTTAAGGATTATTCCAACTTAATAAAATTATGTTTTTTTGGGGCCCGGGGGGGGAACAAAGAAAAAAAAGTGAAAGTATTTCCCCCTTTCCCCCCGGCCCCTGCAGGGCCAAGGATTTTTCCCCCTTACTTCCCGGGGTTTTATCCCAAAAAACCCCAAAAAGTATCCCCCTAGTAATGAATGTTGGGTTTAAGAAGCCAAGCCCAACCCCCAAAAACCCAGGAGATCCAGAGAGGCCCGTTGGGGTGGTTGGTTTACCCAAGGGGGTAGTTTCACTTTATTTTCAATTCTCCCCCACCCGCCCCATTTTTCCCCCTAACGTAAAAAGCCGCAATTGTCTAAATTTGGGTGGGGAATTTGGGTTTGCAAAAATTTTAGTTTGTTTAAAAAATTTAATTAAAGGGTATTTCCCTTTGGATAAATCGTTTTTTTCCCCTTTTCTTGGGTGGGGGGCATTTTAAACATCTACTTTGGGGGGGAGGGAAAAAATAAAAAAAAGTGTATTTTTTTTGGGTGAAACCTTTAAATTATATGTACCGGGCGGAACCTTTTAAGCTTTCCCAAACATTTGGGGTTTTTTAAATTTTCCCCCTAACCCCAAAAATAAAAGGGTTTAAGCCCGTTTTAGGTAAAGAAAGGAATTGAATCCCCAACCCCTTCCCGGGGATAAGACTTTAAAGGGAAAGGTCCTTTAAAAAAGGCCTTGTTTCCAAAATTTTTTATGGTTTTAAAACCCCTTTTAAGAATTTTTGGGTTTTGTATTTTTTTTTTTATTTTCCCTTCCCTTTACTTTTAATATTTTTTGGAAAAATTCCCCAAGTTCCCGCCGTTTTCCCCCTTTGGCCCCCAGGCCCAATAGGGTTCCCGACCTTCCTGTTCTGTAGAGAAAGATTCTCAGGGTCTGCTCTTTCCGCAAAAAAGGGGCAAACTGAAAAAAACACCCCCGTGTGACTAGATTAAACCCCAAAGGTCCCCCCGGTCATGGAGGCTTGATTGGGGGCCCCCGGGGGCCGGGGGACCCCGGTGGGGAGGCCGTGGGGGCCCCCCAAACAATGGTCCCCCCGGGGGTTTGGCCCCGTTTTTTTGGGCCCCAGGGGAACCCCCGTACCCCGAGGCCCCAAGAAAGGGCCCAAAAAAACTAAAAATCCCATCCCCGGGGGAGGTTTTCACAGACCCTTTCCCCCCCTGCCCCGTGATTTTCCCCGGCCCCGGCTGAAAACACTACCCTTTTTAGCCTGGGGCCCCCGGGGTTTTCGTTTCCCTCTCTATCATAACCGCGCCGGCCATTCCGGAAATCCGTTCAAACCGGCCCAACCCAAAAGGGGGGCCGGGAAAAAAAGCCATTTAAAATTATTTTAAAAATTTTGTTTTTTTTTTTTTAAAAAAAAAATTCCAACCCTTTTTTACTCCGGGGGGTTTTCACAGGGGGGGCCCCCTTAAAAAAGGGGGGCCCTTTTTTTGGACAACCCTTACCAAGGGGGAGTCAAAAGGGGGGTTCTGGGTACGGGGGGGGCCCATAAAAAGGGGGGTCTTTAAACCCTTTGGACCAACCCCAATTCCAGTCCACCGGGGGAAATCTCGGGGGGGCCAAAAAACAAGGGGGCCCTGCCAAAAAGGGGGGAAATTAAATGCCCCTCAACTCCCTCAACTCCTGGCTACACCCAAAAATGGGGTTTTATTTTCGGTGGGTTTCTCTGCCCTGACTCGGGGTCCTGGCTACAAGGGGGCCACACAGGGGGTTTGGGTAAAGAACCTTAAACAGGGGGGTCCCCCAACAAAGCCTACCATTCTAAAGGGGGGTTACCAGGGGCCCCCCAACAAGGGGACTTTTTGACTCGGGGGGCCCCCGGACCCCTGGGGAAAGGGGGGGCCCCCCTTACAAGGGCCCCCCCGGATCCGGGGGGGCCCCAAGGGGGGCCCCCAAACGGGGGCCAACGGGGGCCCTTTTAAAAGGGGGGCCTTTCCCCGGGTCCAGCCTTTTGGGTCCCGGGGGCTTGGGACCCGGGGGGTTTTTAAAGGGGGGGCTGGGCTTCAAAGGGGGGTTCTACAAAGGGGGCCCCCTTCTAAAAGGGGTTTTTACCCCCGGGGGGGTTTTATTTCCCGGGGGGGTTTCCCCAACCTCGACAAAAAAATAGGGGGGGCCCCCCTTTTTAAAGGGGGAAGGTCAAACCCCCCTTGCAATGGCCCCCGTCTAAAAAGGGGCCCGGCCTTTAAGGGGGGCCTTGGGAAGGGGGTTTTGGTACCCAAGGGGGTTGAAAACCCCCTGGGAAAAACCCAAGGGGGGGAAAGAAAAAGGGGGGTGGCAAAAGGGGGGGGAAAAAGGGGGGCCAAGGGGGGGTTTGGAAAGGGGGTTTGGTCAACCCCCGGGCCCAAAGGAAAGCCTTCCCCCCTTTGCCCCAAAAAAACCCCGGGGGGCCGGGGGCCCGGGCAACCCAAAAATTTAAAGGGGCCCCATAACAGGTGGGGGGGGGGAATCAATCCCATTATAAAGAGGCAGGACAAGTGGGGGCAATCAATCCCAATATAAAGAGGCAGGACAGGTGGGGGTAATCAATACCGTTATAAAGAGGCAGGACAAGTGGGGACAATCAATCCCATTATAAAGAGGCAGGACAAGTGGGGACAATCAATCCCTTTATAAAGAGGCAGGACAAGTGGGGGTAATCAATCCCGTTATAAAGAGGCAGGACAAGTGGTGGTAATCAGTACCGTTATAAAGAGGCAGGACAAGTGGGGGCAATCAATCCCAATATAAAGAGGCAGGACAAGTGGGGGCAATCAATCCCAATATAAAGAGGCAGGACAAGTGGGGGAAATCAATCCCAATATAAAGAGGCAGGACAAGTGGGGGCAATCAATCCCAATATAAAGAGGCAGGACAAGTCGGGCAATCAATCCCGTTATAAAGAGGCAGGACATGTGGGGGCAAATAATCCCGTTATAAAGAGGTAGGACAAGTGGGGGCAAATAATCCCGTTATAAAGAGGCAGGACAGGTGGGGGCAAACAATCCCGTTATATAAAGAGGCAGGACAGGTGGGGGCAATCAATCCCGTTATAAAGAGGCAGGACAGGTGGGGGCAATCAATCCCAATATAAAGAGGCAGGACAAGTGGGGGTAATCAATCCCAATATAAAGAGGCAGGACAAGTGGGGGCAATCAATACCAATATAAAGAGGCAGGACAAGTGGGGGAAATCAATCCCAATATAAAGAGGCAGGACAAGTGGGGGTAATCAATCCCAATATAAAGAGGCAGGACAAGTCGGGCAATCAATCCCGTTATAAAGAGGTAGGACAAGTGGGGGCAAATAATCCCGTTATAAAGAGGCAGGACAAGTGGGGGCAAATAATCCCGTTATAAAAAGAGACAGGACAAGTGGGGGCAAATAATCCCGTTATAAAGAGGCAGGCCAAGTGGGGGTAATCAATCCCAATATAAAGAGGCAGGACAAGTGGGGGCAATCAATCCCATTATAAAGAGGCAGGACAAGTGGGGGCAATCATTCCCATTATAAAGAGGCAGGACAAGTGGGGGCAATCAATCCCATTATAAAGAGGCAGGACAAGTGGGGGCAATCAATCCCCTGATAAAGAGAACTGACAGGTGGGGGCAATCATTCCCATTATAAAGAGCTATGACAGGTGGGGACAATCAATCCCATTATAAAGAGGCCGGACAGGTGGGGACTAACTATCCCATTATAAAGAGGCAGGACAGGTGGGGGCAATCAATCCCATTATAAAGAGGTAGGACAAGTGGGGGCAATCATTCTCATTATAAAGAGGCAGGACAAGTGGTGGCAATCATTCCCATTATAAAGAGGCAGGACAAGTGGGGGCAATCAATCCCATTATAAATTGCTATGACAGGTGGGGACAATCAATCTCATTATAAAGAGGCAGGACAGGTGGGGGCAAACAATCCCATTATAAAGAGGCAGGACAGGTGGGGGCAATCAATCCCGTTATAAAGAGGCAGGACAAGTGGGGGTAATCAATCCCGTTATAAAGAGGCAGGACAAGTGGGGGCAATCAATCTTGTTATAAAGAGGCAGGACAAGTGGGGGCAATCAATCCCATTATAAAGAGGCAGGACAGGTGGGGGCAATCAATCTTGTTATAAAGAGGCAGGACAAGTGGGGGCAATCAATCCCATTATAAAGAGGCAGGACAGGTGGGGGCAATCAATCCCATTATAAAGAGTCAGGACAGGTGGGGGCAATCAATCCCGTTATAAAGAGGCAGGACAGGTTTGTGTAATCAATCCCATTATAAAGAGGCAGGACAGGTGGGGACAATCAATCTTGTTATAAAGAGGCAGGACAAGTGGGGGTAATCAATCCCAATATAAAGAGGCAGGACAAGTGGGGGCAATCAATCCCATTATAAAGAGGCAGGACAAGTGGGGGAAATCAATCCCGTAATAAAGAGGCAGGACAAGTGGGGGTAATCAATCCCAATATAAAGAGGCAGGGGGGGGGGGATAAGGTGGGTGGCAATCATCCCAATATAAAGAGGCAGGACAAGTGGGGGCAATCAATCCCATTATAAAGAGGCAGGAAAAGTGGGGGAAATCATTCCCAATATAAAGAGGCAGGGCAAGTGGGAGCAATAAATCCCATTAAAAATAGGCAGGACAGGTGGGGGCATTCAATCCCATTATAAAGAGGCAGGACATGTGGGGGCAATCATTCCCATTATAAAGAGGCAGGACAGGTGGGGGCAATCAATCTTGTTATAAAGAGGCAGGACAAGTGGGAGCAATTAATCCCATTATAAAGAGCCATAACAGGTGGGGACAATCAATCCCATTATAAAGAGGCAGGACAAGTGGGGGTAATCAATCCCAATATAAAGAGGCAGGACAAGTGGGGGCAATCAATCCCATTATAAAGAGGCAGGACAAGTGGGGGCAATCAATCCCATTATAAAGAGGCAGGACAAGTGGGGGCAATCAATCCCATTATAAAGAGGCAGGACAAGTGGGGGCAAACAATCCCATTATAAAGAGACAGAAAAGGGGGGGGGCAATCAATCCCATTATAAAAAGACAGAAAAGTGAGGGGGGGCAATCATTCCCATTATAAAGAGACAGAAAAGGAGGGGGGCAATCATTCCCATTATAAAGAGACAGAAAAGAGGGGGGGGGGTCCCTCCTCATGAATAAAATCCATCCATTACTATGAGTCAACTGTGTTCTTTTATTGCGCCTCTTCTCCCAAAAAAGACTAAAATGTATGTTATTTGGCTACAAGGAGCACAGACCTGTCCATGTGATAAAGCGTCCTCTCTCGGGGCAGCGTATAAGGTGGCAGACCCACTTTGGGGCCGATTTATTTGCTATTTTTTACCTTGAACGTTGCATCTTTTTACTTCCCTCGTCCCACTCCTGTTTTTTTCACCGCACTTTATGGCTATTCTCTAGATTACCGGGAGCTTTCGCTATGTATCACAGTGACCTATATTTTGATGCCATTTCTGTATTTCATTTGACATGGTTTGATATAAGCTGCTTGTCTGTATATTGTTCTTATGACTTGGGATATAGTTGGATAGTGAAGTGTTGCCGGGATGATTGATTGCACTTCTGTTTTGTACGCTCGCAATCTATTATGCCCTTTGATGTTTTCTTTGTATGTCACATAAGAAGTCCAATAAATGTAGACTAACTGACTGCAGAAGGGAGTTTGTAGGCCAGTTTCTGGGTCATGGTGCGTCTAAGCGAAATTATAGTGATTAAAGGATGATATTTATATGCAGAATTGAGGGCAAAAACATGAAAATTGCTGTTATCTTTTGTTCTAGATCTGGAGGAGAAAATATATGTATGTGCATGAGATGTACAAGCTTATATCGGCATTGTATCTTTGTGATCTTCAGTATACATTCCAAAGAGTTTCTACTAAATCACATTGCACAGCCGAGGCAAAAACAGAGCAAAAGCAGGACGCAACAAATCTATTTTTTTTTTGCTGTTTTCATGATATACTGGGCTGCCATAAGTGCTAAGCCCACATAGGTGAAGAACATGGGCAGGAATAATATCCAGTGCAAGATTCTAAATTCTGCTCTATGGGAGTTCCCAGTACAGGGGAGTGCTGTGTTCTCTCCATTCTGTTCTATGGGAGTTTCCCGTACAGGGGAGCGCTGTGTTCTCCATTCTGCTCTATGGGAGTTCCCCGGGGGGGATTTTCCAGGGGAGCCCTAGCGTGTGTTCTCCATTCTGCTCTCTGGGAGTTCCCCGTATAGTGGCGCGCTGTGTTCTCTCCATTCTGTTCTATGGGAGTTCCCCGTACAGGGGAGCGCTGTCTTCTCTCCATTCTGTTCTATGGGAGTTCCCCGTACAGGGGAGCGCTGTGTTCTCTATTCTGCTCTATGGCAGTTCCCAGTACAGGGGAGCGCGGTGTTCTCTCCATTCTGTTCTATGGGAGTTCCCCATACAGGGGAGCGCTGTGTTCTCCATTCTGCTCTATGGCAGTTCCCAGTATAGGGGAGCGCTGTGTTCTCTCCATTCTGTTCTATGGGAGTTCCCCGTACAGGGGAGCGCTGTGGTCTTCATTCTGTTCTATGGGAGTTCCCAGTACAGGGGAGCACTGTGTTCTCCATTCTGTTCTATGGGAGTTCCCAGTACAGGGGAGCACTGTGTTATCCATTCTGTTCTATGGGAGTTCCCAGTACAGGGGAGCGCTGTGTTCTCCATTCTGTTCTATGGGAGTTCCCAGTACAGGGGAGCGCTGTGTTCTCCATTCTGTTCTATGGGAGTTCCCAGTACAGGAGAGCGCTATGTTCTCCATTCTGTTCTATGGGAGTTCCCGATGTAGTGGAGCAATGTTTTTAACTGTACTCAAGACTCCCATGGAATAAAATGGAGAGTGATGTGCAAGCGTGACTAACTTTCCATTCTGACCCAAGATTAGTGCTAGTTCCACATCTGGGACATGCACCCCTCAGACCTTGATGGCATATCAATAGGACATACCATCCAAGTCTTTGGTGGGAATACCCCTTTTACAGTGATTAAATGATTAGGTCTTATGCTTCCAATCTGTTTCAAGAAGTTAATAACGAAAAGTTTGTGTGTATATATATATATATATATATATATATTAAAATTATATATTATATATATATATAATATATATATATATATTTTATATATATATATATATGTACACATATACACAAACTTTTCTTTATTAACTTCTTGAAATATATACATACACACAAAAAAATTATATCTATATCTATCTATCTATATATATTTATATAGATATAAATAGATATAGATTTAGATATATATACACTCACCGGCCACTTTATTAGGTACACCTGTCCAATGCTCGTTAAAACACTTAATTTCTAATCGCCAATCCATGGGGGCAACTCAGTGCATTTAGGCATGTAGACATGTCAAGACAATTCCTGCAGTTCAAAACCCGAGCATCAGTATGGGGAAGAAAAGGTGATTTTGAGTGCCTTTGAACGGGCATGGTTGTTGGTGCCAGAAGGGCTGGTCTGAGATTTCAGAAAACTGCTGATCTCCTGGGATTTTCACGCACAACCATCTCTAGGGTTTACAGAGGGAAAGGTCCGAAAAAAGAAAAAACATCCCGTGAGCGGCAGTCTGTTTGGGGGGAAATGCCTTGTTTATGCCCGAGGTCAAAGGAGAATGGCAGACTGGTTCGAGCTGATAGAAAGGCAACAGTGACTCAAATAGCCCCGTTACAACCAAAGGGAGGCAGAAGAGCATCTCTGAAAGCCAGTACGGCCAACTTTGAGGCAGATGGGCTAACAGCAGCAGAAGACCACACCGGGTGCCACTCCTTTCAGCTAAGAACAGGAAACTGAGGCTCCAATTTGCCCAAGCTCATCGAAATGGACAGTAGAAATTGGAAAAACTTGGCCTGGTTGATGAGTCTCGATTTCTGCTGCGGACATTCGATGGTAGGGTCAGAATTTGGCGTCAACAACATGAAAGATGGATCCATCCCTGCCTTGTATCAACGGTTCAAGGTGGTGGTGGTGGTGTTTATGGTGTGGGGAATATTTTCTTGGGACTCTTTGGGCCCTTGGTACCAATTGAGCATCGTTGCAACACCTTGTGGAATCTATGGCCCCGAAGAACTGAGGCAGTTCTGAAGGCAAAAGGGTCCAACCCCTTACTACATGGTGTACCTAATAAAGTGGCCGTGAGTGTAAAATCTCGCTTAAATGTTATAAAAAAAGCACAAACTACTACGTGCAGACATAATCTGGAGCGTTACGATGGTTAGTGTTTGACATGTTTCAACCCATTTCTCAATTTTCTCTCTGTGCCATTTCCAACAGCAGTTTTAGTTAATCAAATGTAATCTAAAGCCCATTACAACACAATTACCTATATAACATTAAACTTCATTGCAGAATCTTTGACTTCTATAGGAGTTGGTTCTTTCTCCCCAGTGGTTCATGTTACTGTAGTTTAAAGAGAGATTTTCCTGTTCTTTGGAATGAAGTTTCAAATAAAATGAAGAATTTATTCTATGTCCAGATAGCTGCAGGAGCTGGGGTTGAGGTGCTGTACATAAGCCAAATTCAGTACTACTGAAGGAGTACACGATGAGCAATGAGAAATAATGTAAGACCATACAAAGCTAACCATGAGACATCATTCAAATTAGGAGGGAAAACCAATTGGAGTCCTAGAGTCACAGGTAAACTGAATTCCACAGCTCCACTTACCATTATTATTATTATTATTATTATTTATTTTAAAGCGCCATTGATTCCAGGGCGCTGTACATTCGAGGGGGTTACATACATTACATACGTCAAACGAGTACAGTGCTAATGACAATTGGCACGACAGAGGAGAGAGGACCCTACCCGCGAGGGCTTACAATCTACAAGGAGGGGGAAAGAGACAGGAAGTGAGGGGCAGACATGTTTGTGGAGGAAGTAGTGACAAGTTTAGTGAAGGTTATAGGCAAGCCATTGGATGTAAAGGGCTTCTAATATGGGCTCAAATTGGTTATGTCAAATACAAAACTTTTTTAGAGTTTCAGCTGACCTAGTAAAGATAATGTAGTATCATAAATAATGGTCACCCATTGACTATGTGGATGAGCCTGGTCCACAAGAATAAGAGCTGGTAATTGAGAAAAAGTTGACCCCACTTAGGACACAAATGCCACAAAGGATTGTCTCGTAGAGAACCATTGGCAAAGACAAACCCTTTAAAACTAAAACTGACCCAGTAGCAAATGTAGTATCCTAACAATGGTCAGCCATTGACTATATGGATAGGCACGGTCCACCAGAATATAAAGTGGTCTTGCCAATGGTTTTCCACTCCACAATCCTCTGTGGCAGTCATGCATCCAAATAGAGAATATGAAAATGAGTCAACTTTTTGAAATAACTCATTTAATGGAGGCTCCACTTTAATGAAAATAATTATGAATTGTTAAAACATACAGTAGTAATGTAAAATGGTTTTTGTAATGTTACAGTTCTGGAGATTGAAAAAAAGACACAGTTCCATCAAGTCCAACCTATAACCCTAGTGCGTCGATCGAGAGTAAAACAAAAACCCTCTAGAAGGCAGATGCTAATTGCCCTATACTAGATGAAAATTTCCTTCCAAACTCCAAATCAGGATATTTCTATAATTCCTTGGGTCAACAGCCAATCTGCAGAATTTAGTGATCATAACCTGTAATATTGTATTTTTCAAAAAAGGCATCAAAGCCCTTCTTAATTTTGTTCAAGGAGTCCACTATCAAACCCTTTTGCAGCCAGAAATTTCATAGTCTCACTCAGGGCTGGGACAAAGTATTCTGGTGCCCTAGGCAAATAAGGCATGTAGCACCCCCAGTCTTCCCCCTTTCAATGTAAAATTCAGCTTACTTCATACCTTTTTGCGCCCCTTGCCTGTCTGAGAGGACGCGGCGCCCTCGGCGGCCGCCTACCTTTGCCTACCCATCGTCCCGGCCCTGGTCTCACTGCTCTTACAGTAAGGAGTCTGCATCTATGGTGATGGTAAGATCTTCTTTTCTCTAGAAGTAGAGGATACCCCCTTGTTGTGGTTACAGGTCCAGGTGTATAATGATCATGAAAGAGATCTCTGTACTGCTCATTCACATATTAGTACACGGTAATAATACACCAGCACCCACAATTGTGCACAGTATTCCGTATGTAGCATTACACATGATTTATAGAGATATACACTATGGGCGCGCCAACGCCAGTTTTTTGCTCTATTTTGCGGCAAAACCACTTTTGACGCCATATTCTTGTTGTAAATGAACTGTCGTACTAAAACTATATGCCGCATTATATGCCGGGCACGACACTTTATAATGCGCCTAAATATGGTGTGCCCCCGTCTCGCAATGCGACTATTGAGGCGCATCACTTTTGTTATGCGCCTCGATAGGCGCATTACATATACTACTACATATACTATGCGCCACGAGTTGCGCAATGCGCCTTTTTTGACGCGATTTGCCTTTTTAGGCGCATTAAGTTTTCTATGCAAGGTATGCCTGATGGCAGTTTTTGGAAAGGATCAGACTTTCTGGGGCACTTTACACTGATTTAAGGCGCCGAAAATTGGCGTGGAAACGCCGCTTTTCTGAAATGTCGCCCTATGTTTTTGTCCCGAGTAGCCTCTTTTGATGGAATTGTTTTATTTGCCTTGGCAGCAGCTGTCTGGCATTGGTCACTAAATTAAGCCAACTCTCCACCAATATCCCTAAGCCTTTATCAGCATCCATTTCAAGCAGTGCAAACAAAGCCTAGTGGCCAAAGTGAAAACTGCAAGACTTAAGAATTCTTAAAAAAATATTGAAAGTGATCTGAAAAAAAAAAAAAAATCCTTAAAAAAATGTGTTTAACCTAACAACGGGACTTAAACAATGACTCATTTTTTGATGACACATTCCCTTTAAGTGGACAACCCTGGAGGTGGCTGGGTGCAGACATGCCAACATGGACTGTCACCTGCAGCTTTTTTTTTTAAATTTACAGAATGAATCAAGAACCAGCAAATGAATGCAAGCGAACGCTTCCAATGTTTAGACTGCTGCTGCCGCAGATCTGTTACGAGGATAGTTTTTCACTTTAGGTAACTGTCTGGCCAACACTGATGTTTGTTCCCCTTCATATCCTGCAATGTAAATGGAGAACTTTACACATAGCGAACAATGTTGGAGAAGTAGAGCAAAACTAACAAATGTCCATGTAAGCGCCGCATGTCGCGTCCGCAGAGGGACTTACACAAAGCCACCAATTGATTTAGACTCTGACTCACTGTCAAAGACAATAGAATTAGCACAAAACAAATCTGTCACTATTTACGGGTCAAACCGGGCCTTCCTCTCTCCACTGTACATCTGTATCACTGGCTCGCTTCCCACTTATCTGGACAAAACGGGGATTGACTACAGCCGCCTGTTTGTTTCACATACATTTATTTAGGACGGAATAAGCAAAAGCTCGCTAAAGAGAGAATTACTAACCATCATAGGGTCAGTTTTTGGTCCTTTTGGGCAAATTTTTTAGTTTTGATTTCTTAGCATATTGTTATATCTCTATTACCCTACATCCTTCAAGGCTAAGCTAGGATTCTGCAGCGCCCTCTATTAGGTGTAGCGTTCATTAAATCATACCACACTGAGCCTTGCAATGCGAATGGGATTCAGATCCTTCCCAGTTTGTTCATCTGCAGACAGACATTTCGGGGGGTTTGCCCCTCATCAGTGCAGAGTAGATACAACTTGGCTGGATGAGAGGTTTTATGGGTAACTTAAAAGGGTTAACGCCCTTTATTATGGAGAGGCTCCATGTACGTGTTTGGAGACCTACTTGCCTTGAATTCTCCATTGAAATAGCTTTATTAATTCCTTTTACATTGCAAGGCTCAGCGAGCCAGATGCGACTTCAGGAACCTAACATCCAGTAGGTGGCGCTGCAGAGTCCCAGCTCGTTTCCCATGAGCACTTAATATATTTCAATGTCAGTAGAGCGTTCAAGGCAACTAAGTCCACATACACAAACAAGATGGCTCTCAATGAGGAATATTACCTCTTTTTAGCTACACCTAAAGTGTCTCATCTGCTGAAGGGCAACACCCCTGAACAACTGCCTGCAGATGAACAAACCAGCCTGGCTATATTAATCCCTTTAACATTGCAAGGCTCAGGGAGTCAGATGTAAGGAGTGCTACATCCCATAGGTGGCACTGTAGAGTCTAGCTCTTTTCCCATGAACCTTTAAGAATATTTACATTTCAGTGGGCTATCAAGGCAGTAAGGTACCGCTCCCTTATAAGAAGCCTCACCCATTTTGAGATGACTAGAGGGCAGACCAAAAAAGAAAAAGGGTAGCTGGACAGCACTGACGTCCTACGTATCCATAAAATAACCTTCCATGGCAACAGACCACCAAATAGGAAGAGGAGCCCGACTCTCCCCGAAGAACTTCACCAATAAATCCTAAGCCTTTTGTGATATGCAGATGCATAGTAGAGGGCAAAAATACTGGACGTTGCTAGGGAAGCTTAAAAAGCGGACATTTTCTTTCAAGTTTGTTAGTTCTTGACCAGTTCATGAGAAGAGGTTCTTCATAAGCAATCTCTGCTCCTGACGGGACCTTCTTCTCTGCTCTCCAAGTGTCAGCTCCTCACATAACCATCTCCAAGACTTCGCCCGTGCTTCCCCCACACTCTGGCACTTAGTGACCCAACACCTCAGACTCTCCTCCAGCATCACTTGCCTTAAAAGCAACCTTAAAACCCAATTCCCTGCTGCCTCTTCATCACCCACAAATATGTCTGCCCCTCACCTTCTGTCTCTTTCCTCCTCCCATGTAGACTGTAATCCTTTGCGGGAAGAGCCCTCTCTCGCTTTGGATCTGTTGTTAGTCATTCATCGTTACCATTGTACTGGTTTGACACATGTTGTCAATGTAGTCCCTTCCACCCTCCTCGAAAAATACAGCACCCTGGAACTAATGGCCATTTAAAATAAATAAATAATTTTATACTTGCTCATACTGAAAGGGACAAAACAGAGGACAAGTATGGGAGATGCCGCTAACCAACCAAGCTTTCCTTCAAATGCGCCACTCCCTTTTTCTATATCAAAGAACTGAGACAGTACTCCACAGATGAAAGCCATCTGATAATCACTCACGTGTGAAGAGGACCTGTGACATCTCCTTACCTGTCTAATTTGGTAAAATTCTTGTCTTCCATGCGAAACGACAGTCCTAGAGCATCTCCTCATCTACCTCGGTGTTGTGCTGTTCCTCTGTTTTTCCTCCTAGAAACCTATTACTGAATGAGTCAGCTGGGTGTCACCATTCCAGTCTTCAGAAGGGAGTGTCCCTGCCCACACTGACTGTGAGCACTGATTGGTCAATGTCAGGCTGTGCTTGGACACGACTCCTATTGATAACACCCATCTGACAGACTGGTAACATTTCGAGAAGGAATAGCAGAGGAACGGCACAATATAGAGCAGTTCAAGAATTGATATTTTACAGCAAACACAAGCATCCTGTCTGAGGACTAACATTCTGAAGAAAAATCTAGTGAAGCTAGCTAGGCAAATATGGTTCCAACATAAAAGTGGTCATGTCCTACTGGTGGTCTCAAGGAAATTAGTCATACCAATTATCTATAATAGTGACACGTTTGTGGGTCGTCTGGCATCCAAGTATTAGTACCCATCACATGGTCATAAAGCATCACGAACTACTGGTAGGTTTATAGCAACCCAAGGTTCATTGATGTCCATAGCTTTACATAGAGAGGCTAACATGTTTGGTATGATCTTACAGAAGAGCTAAAGAGCTACTGGAGCACAAATTGCTTAAAGGACATGTGACAAAACTGTACATTGAGTATTCCCACCCAACCAAGAATTATCATACGTTCCGGATCTCAGGGTGCTGCAGCTGCCATAACCCCAGGCACAAACTTTTGCAATACTCTGTTACTCTGATGCATGATTTCGCAAGTAATACCGCACACACAACCCCGAAAAGCAGCGCAAGCAAAACGCTAATAAAAATCTATTTCTATTCTCACATTTTTTTTTCAAGCGATTTCCAAAGGAAGTGACTCAGGGGTCCTCTAGGCACATGGACATGTAGTCTACGTTCAAGTGACTGCCGAGATTCCCATGGCTCTCAATTACTAGAAAAACTGATACCATGTTGTGGGATTTGTTAGACAGCCATGAGGGAGGTTGGCTTCATTCACAGCGAATTAATTGTTAAAGAGCCAAAAGGTCCATCTACTCTTTTTGCACAGGGACCTGGTGATGTCTAGGACTGCCCCTGGTGAATATCATGCACCGAGCAGTCTAGACAGTAGAGTTTATCTATATCAAGATGAAATAATGAACATATTTATTGTACTTATGTGTTTAACTCAACCTGCTGATGCTTAAAGAGGTTTTCTCACTACAAAGATTAGCTTTCAACATGTAGGGAACACTAAATGAAGATGTTTCCAAATATATTGCTTTGTTCATCTTTTTTGTTAAGGAGCTACAAGTGATTTTATCACCTTCTGTGCTCTCTCTGGTTCCCCAAGTGACTGACCTGTGTACTTCTTATCCCCTGCTGTTTGTTCTATCTGATAGCAGGGAGTGACATCATCACACAGGTTGCACAGCACAGAACTCTGGACACTGAGAGCTTGTGTGTTATCTGATCTTTCAGACAAGACAGTAATTACTCTACTGTTTACTTTAGCTCAGAAGCTTCTCCGGACCTCAGAGAGGGTAATTTATTTAATCTAGACAAACAGAGAAGTCTGAATACATGGAGCTCATATGCTAATTACAGACAGCTTGACCAGGAAGCGACAGAGCAAAGCAGCATTATTTCATTCATGCATCCTATGAAACTTTGGGATGAGACAACCCCTTTAAGTATGTCTCGTAGTGATATATAATTTTGCAAACTCCCGGTGCAACCTGCCCCATCTTCATATGGTGAAAAACAGGCAGTAAATAAGGAAGGTGGTGGAGGACAGCTCCCAACACATTCGTAGCCTTCAACATCCAGCCACCTCCTTGGTTTCTGCTGTTTTCTTATCTAAAAAGCTGAAAGCTCTCTCCAGTGAAAACCATTTAAATATTAAGAGGAATTCATTTCACACGTACAAAGAACCATCTTAACATGTGGCTACGGAAGTGAGCCCGAAGGTTTAACAAAGATTAACACAAAACCACTACTGAGCTTTGGAACTTAAACTGCTGCCACAAGGACTAATGGAGTTGTTTTTATAATACGGAGCAGCGTGAGAGTCCTTCATTTCTTGAATATTTCTTCATTGACTCTAATTAGGCTCCCCATTATGCAAGGCAATGTGTTTCTCAGGAAAAAGGAAACGAGCATGAGTTCTCTTGCCACTATGAACCATCTAGAAATATACCGTAATTTGAAGCATTTACATTCGGTCAAGTTCACTTTGCAAGAGGTTGCAGAATGGACAAAATCAACAAATGCTAAGCTGCCTCCTGAAAAGAGCAACCTTCCCCCCATTTACCCGTATGTGGAACAGTAGAAAGACTAAGGGTTAATTCACACAACTATGATAATGATGGTTGACACGGACAGCAATAAAGCTTATAACAGAAATGAAGCCAACCAACAGTCGCAAGGAAGTCAAACAAAACATGAAACACTATGGATAATGGACAAAAAGATGGACAATGACAAGGGCACAAATGAAGGAAGGAAGGATAAATGAATTAAATCCAGAAGCCCGACACCAAAATAACACCAGACCCTAATAGCTAACTTCCCCCAACTCTGCCCATTGTACTGGCCCTAACACCAGAACCCAATGGCCCTATTGTACCACTAATGATATTCTAACCAATGTCTCTCAGATAAGTAGACCCTACTTAACCCCTTAGCACACCATGATGTACCAGTATGTCATGGCAACACTAAGAGAGTATGGAGCAGATTTTTTGAGTGAGCCCGCTCCATACGAGGCAGGTGCCGGCTGTTAGATACAGCTGACACCCGGTGGCAAGCAAAAGAGATTGAAGCCAGCTCTGATCTCTGCTGTTTAACCACTTAGATGCCACAGCCAAGTGGTTGGTGTGGCAGCCAGAAGCCTAACAAAGGCTTTCATTGCTGCCATCTTACTGCTCCTGTGACTTCCTGCCATAGACAGGAAGTCATAGAAGGAATGTCTTTGTACACCTGTCTGCATTGCACTTAATGTTATAATGCAGCACAGTGTATTGATAATCGTGCCCCATATATATATATGAGGAAGCGTCAGCGACGCGAAACGTGCGTTGGGGCCGGGTTGGACATGGTCTAATCACTGGTAAGACTTTGGTCACTACCCATTGGAGCTTTGTTTCTTTCTTGCTACCCCTTCTTATACACTATTGAATTACTGAATGGGTTACTATGTTGTAGCTGGAGAGAACTTTGCTCACAATACCATTGTTACATATATTAATGATCTACATAATTACCATGCAATATACTTACCTGATTATATACGTAATTGACCTTGTCCTCCTATAAGTCTTGGATTTTTATGGACACATACTGTTTTGTACTATGATAAAATTTTTTGTAGAATATTAAGGTATATATTTTTACCCAATACTCATGTTTTTTTGTATATCCCCATATATATATATCTCTATGTATATATATATATATATATATATATTATATATCTATGTCATATATATATATATATATATATATATATATGATATAACTAAAAAAAAACACTTTTGACATTTTACAAAAACACTCAAAAGTTATACACACACTATATATACTCTATGTAAATTATAATATATATTATATATAATATATATATATCTATGTAATTATATATATATTATACATATGTAATAAAACATATTTTATACATATGTATATATATATATGTATATATATGTATATATCTAAAAAAAAAAAAACACTTTTTACATTTTACAAAAACACTCAAAAAGTTACACATAATTGGTGTCGCCACGACCTTAAAATTCTGAAAATGGTCTATCGCGTACAGTAAATGGTGCACAAGAAAAAAAAAAATCCCGACAGCAAAAAGGCGTTTTTTTTTTAGGGTCACTTTGTGTCCCAAAAAAAATTAAATAAAAATAACCAAAAGGTTTCATGCATTCCAAAATTGGGGCAATAAAAAGTACAACCAGGCTGTAAATAAATGCACTCTCAATCAGGTCCATTGGTTGAAGGAAAAAAAAGTTATTGGACACAAAAAATGGCGCTGTAGTGCATATTAAAAAAAAAATAAAAGCATCCTATAAAGTACTAAAACATAATGAAACCTATACATATTTGATCTGATCCCGCTGATACCAATCTGCAAAATGCAGATAACACATTATTTATACTGAAGAGTGATCGCCGTAAAAACAATCCCGGCTCCCCCCAAACATGGCGCAAATAAAAAATGTTCACATTCACTTAGAATATACTGGGAGACGGAATAAAATATTATACGGTGCAGTCAATTAAATCCCTTATATGTTTTTGTGGATAGAAAAATTTAATTCTTGTCTCTTGGAAAGTGGCAAAAACATGTATGTGACAAAAAAAAAAGACTTGGTCCTTAAGGGGTTAAACAGCATAAGCACCACCAAAGAGAATTCAGGAACAGAACACACTGCCAGACTGGTATAGTGCAGCACTGAAGCAACAGAGAACGAAGGACAACCAGCGCTCTACCTGGGAGCAGATATCTAACCAAGACAGGACTGAATGCTAGAAAAAGATTGCAAGCTCTCAGCTAACAGTATACTCTGCAACAACCAGCAAGTGCAGCTCAGCTTTATAGAGAGCGAGCAATCGACCATTCTCGAATAATCAAGCTCTCATGTATCAATGGTTAGCGGATAATCCAGAGATTTGTTTCAAGTCAGTTGCATAGCAACAGCTTCATCTGATCTAGTAAGCAGAAGACTTCCTGCCATTTTTAACAACTACCATATGAAAGCTGTATGCAGTTCATCTCCACTAACTTGTTTAGTCCCCATATATCTTTAGCAGCAGCTGCCGCATAGAGGGGCTAACACATCACAAATGCTTGGTTCACAGCTTACACTGTTCATTACAGATATCAAGTGAGCTAACACTAGACCTTTCTTCTTTAAGATCCTCTCCCAACAGATACATTTTCCTTCTCATTACCCTCTAAATTGACTTCTATGGGCAGCACATAACCTGACCCCATCTTGCTGCTGAGTTTTTCAAAAAGAAATGAGGAATTTACAAGGTTAATGACCATATAAAAAAAAAAGCTTTTGCCCAGAAATTTACAACTACTGGAACTGTGCACTCACGAGGAGTTCATTATCAGGTGCCATCATAAGAACTACGCGTGAAACCTAACAAGAGCATCAATGGAAATAACATCTCCTCAAGTATCTCTCGCTTTTCGATTTGATGGAGGGATGGACTTCTTGTACAGATTGCAAGACTCATTCAAATCTCGGAGGAAAATCTTGTTTTCTTATGCAATTCTATTACTGAGAGGCCGATAAAAATGCAGGAACGTTCCAGCAGATGCTGGTGCAGCCTAACAGTTTCATTACCTAAGTTACTAGGTAACTGGCAGAGCAGACAATTGCAGATCGCTTTGATCATTACGTGAAGCTAATGCAGCTGAAAGCTCAGTCCTTCCATGATAAATTATTTAAATGTGACAGGTCCTGAGACGTGAGGCTCCTCCTGCCTCATGCTGTTGTCTAGAGATAACTCTGTAATATTGAGACTGGAACTTGAAGGGGTTGTCTCACTACAAGGTTTGGTTTTTATGTTAAAGACCTTGCAAAAACAAGGCACTTTGCAATATGTGCCCATTAACAGTGTCCTACCTATTCCTAGATATCCCCTCTTGTATGGGCTGCATCAGCTCCTCAGGTCTCCTGGTAGGCTGCCAGCACTGGTTGCTATAGCTACAGACCTGTTTTATCTCTCCTGATAGGCTGCCAGCACTGGTTGCTATAGCTACAGACCTGTTTGATCTCTCTGATAGGCTGCCAGCACTGGTTGCTATAGCTACAGACCTGTTTGATCTCTCTTGATAGGCTGCCAGCGCTGGTTGCTATAGCTACAGACCTGTTTTTGACCTCTCCTGATAGGCTGCCAGCGCTGGTTGCTATAGCTCCAGACCTGGTTCTCTGAGCTTGGAGCAGTAATGCCCTGAATCAAAGTGCAATCCAGAAAACAGACTGAGGTGGATTGATCAATGAGTGAGACAACCGTTTGATCTCTCCTGATAGGCTGCCAGCACTGGTTGTTATAGCTACAGACCTGTTTGATCTCTCCTGATAGGCTGCCAGCACTGGTTGCTATAGCTACAGACCTGTTCGATCTCATGATATGCTGCCAACACTGGTGGCTATAGCTACAGACCTGTACGATCTCTCCTGATAGGCTGCCAGCACTAGTTGCTATAGCTACAGACCTGTTTGATCTCTCCTGATAGGCTGCCCAGCACTGGTTTGCTATAGCTACAGACCTGTTCGATCTCTCCCGATAGGCTGCCAGCACTGGTTTCTATAGCTACAGACCTGTTTGATCTATCCTTGATAGGCTGCCAGCACTGGTTGCTATAGCTACAGACTGTTTGATCTATCCTGATAGGCTGCCAGCACGGGTTGCTATAACTAAAAGACCTGGCTTTCCCTGCAGCCTAGTGGAAGCCAGTAAACATGCCCCTGAACTCAAAGTGAAACCAAGACAACAGGACTGAGGTGAGATGAATCAATGTAGTGAGACAACCCGTTTAAACCCTTTCGTGTTACTGATGATACAGAGTTCAGTGCCATCCAGTAGCTGCTGAGTAACACTTATATTTGCATGGAAATACACAGATAACCTACCTCCCAAGTGTTCCTGTTTTGGAGGGAGGGTCTCTGTAACCCATGTTCTTAACCCATGTTCCTATCAGGAGCTATAGCAACCAGTGCTGGCAGCCTATCAGGAGAGATCAAACAAGTCTGTAGCTATAGCAACCAGTGCTGGCAGCCTATCAGGAGAGATGGAACAGGTCTGTAGCTATAGCGACCTGTAAAGGGGTTGAGTGCAGCCCCATACAAGAGGGGATATCTAGGAATAGGTAGGACACTGTTAATGGACACATATTGCAAAGTGACTTGTTTTTGCAATATCTTTACCATACGGCTATGTTCACACGGTGTAATTGTGGGAAGTATTTCGCCTGCAATTACGCTGTGTGCTCGGGAGCGGGGCGGCAGCCCGCCAGCCAGCCCCATAGACATGCATTATCCACGCCGCGCATACGCCATGAAGAAGTAGCAGGTCACTTCTCTCCCCACTCGCCGTATTGTGCGAGACGTAATCCATAGTTCTCTATGAGAACTGTGGATTACCGTAAAGACTGGGACATAGCTCGCCCCATATTTCGCGCAGTACAGCGCAAAATACGGGGCGAGATACGTCCCATTTTAAGCCGGGTGAACATAGCCTAAAAAGCAGCAATCCTTGTAGCAAGACAACCCCTTCTCTGAGTAAGAAAGATCAGATCATCCTGGGCATTGCTAGAACATGGCAAGGTAGTCGGTAACCTAGGAAATATCGGTAAACAAGTCGGAGAGAAAAACTGCTCTGTCTTGGAAGTGAAGCAAAATCAGAGCAGCAATGTATTTGGTCATGTGCTTTAGTTAGGTTTAATCACATGGGTAAATGTAATCAATGAGATGGGAATACAAATGTCTATATTTGTGTTTCTACAGCTCCTGTGAAGACCTACAAGCTCAATGCAGTGAAATCCCAGTCTCATGTTCTCTTCCATTTGTCCCTTACTTCTAACATACATAGAAAAGTAGATGACCAAAAAGAGCAGGACTGCGAGATCCATCTACCCAGGAAGCAATAAAAGCTTTTGGACTGAATTTGTTTTAAATCTGACCTACTCTAAGGCAGTGTTCACACGGCTTATTCACGGCGTAATTGCGGAACGGATTTCGCCCGCAATTATGCCCGTGTGCTCGGCAGCGGGGACGGGGCGGCAGCCCACCGGCCCCATATACATTCATTATCCACGGCGCGTATACCGCTGTGAATAATTGACATGTCACTTCTCTCCCTGCTTGCCATACTTCGCGAGCCGGGAGAGGAGACGTAATCCATAGTTCTGTGGATTACCGTAATGACTGGGACGGATTTCAGCCGTATTTCACGCAGTACGGCGCGAAATACGGGCTGAAATCCATCCCAAAATAAGCCGTGTGAACATAGCCTAAAGCTTTTTCCCGGCTATGTTCACACAGCAGTAATTGCAGGGACGTATTTCGACCTCCAATTACACCGTGGGGGCGGGGCGGGAGGGTCGGCAGCCCACCGGCCCCATAGACATTCATTATTCTCGGCACTTAATTGCCATGTCACTTCTCTCCCCGCTCGCCGTATTGTGCGAGCGGGGAGAGGAGACGTAATCTATAGTTCTCTATGAGGACTGTGGATTACCGTAACAACTGGGACATATCTCACCCCGTACTTCGCGCAGTACGGCGCGAAATACGTCCCATTTTAAGCCGTGTGAACATAGCGTAAGAGCAGGAGAGCATGTTGTAGAAACAGTTCTAGGTAAGCTTCCCAGAGCCATTTCTTCTAATTACACAATTTTTTATTAGTTTTTTTTTTCCAACCACCATAAAAACAACTGAACTGCTGAAAACCCACATTATAGTTCACAGTCTAGAACAGTTACCCAAAGATAAAAGCTACAATAGTCGCCTTTAGAAGCCACGTACGTCCCCCTCCTCTATCTTTTCCCCAAAGACCTCTGAAAGACTCGACGCTGCGTTACTTTCCTGTGTAACTACTTTTGTTCCAACTCCTCCATCGACTCTTCAGGAGCAACTTTGGGACAAGGAAATCGATAAATGGTGACCTGTCACCTCTAATAGATCCAGAGGGATTCTCTTCCCCTGTTGCAGATTAAGGATTTTGTACAACACACTTGCCTTCTAGAAAGTAAAACGTCTTCACGTCCAGCTAAAGTGGTATCTGATATTAGCCCGATATGGACTTGCCTCGGTTACTGTAGCCTGCGCCCCAGTCAAGACTGAATTTCCCATTTTTTTAGGTGCTTCTTTTAAAGACATAGGGGGACATGTATTAAGATTGACAGAACATACAGCTGTCTTACAGAAAAGTGCACAAGAGTAAAAGCACCAAATGTATCAAGGGTTTGGTACATCTTTCGGTGCCCATGCGCCGGTCTAAAAAATTTGACCCAAATAAAAAAAAAATTCCATCTAGGAACTGGAGTTCATTTCTGGCTTAATTTGCTCCACTTTTTTGGCGCAAATTTAGTAAATGTATTGGCCAGTTTAAGACCACGCCCCTTTTTGGTAATCTCCACCCACATTTGAAAAAAATTTCAAGCTTGCCTTAAAATTCTTTGCACTTGCCACATGCACAAAAACTGACCGTTCTTTTATGCCGGAATGCTGAAGTAAATCACACAATACATTTCCCTCAAAATCTCAAAAATCCCAGCTCTTATTTGATGGACCACTCTAGCCTCCTTTCCCACCTTAATTCTTACTGGTACACAGTAGTAACATCATGGGAAAGTCCAAAGAAATCAGCCGATATAACAGGAACATAACTGTGGACTTGCACAAGTCTGGATCACCCGAAGGTGTCTCGTTCATCTGTGCAAACAATTACACGCAAGTACAAACAAGATGGGAATGTCCAGCCATGATATCGCTCAGGACGAGCCATCATATCGCTCTGTGTCTCAGAGATGTACGTGCTTTGGCCTGACATGTGAATATAATCCATAGAACAAAAGCAAAAGACCTTGTGAAGATTCTGGCGGAAGCTGGTAAGATCGTGTCATTATCCACAGTAAAACGAGTACCGTATCAACATGGGCTGAAAGACCGCTCTGCTAGGAAGAAGCCATTACTCCAAAAGAAACATATAAAAGCCAGATTAATGTTTGTAAATGTACAGGAACAAAGACCTCCATTTTTGGAGACATGTCCTGTGGGCTGACTAAACTAAAATTGAACTGTTTGGCCATAATGACCATCATTACATTTGGAGGAAAACAGAGAGAAGCTTGGAAGCCTAAGAACAACATCACAACTGTAAAACATGGGGGTGGCATCATCATGTTGTGGGGTTGTTTTGCTGCAGGAGGGACTGGTGCACTTCACAAAATAGATGGCATCATGAGGAAAAAAGATTATATGGCAATACAGAAGCAACAACTCAAGAAATCAGCCAGGAAGTTAAAAGTTAGGCGGAAATGGATCTTCCAAATGGACAATGACCTGAAGCTACTGCCAAACTGCTTACAAAGTGGCTTAAAGGGGTTGTCTCGCTACAAAGAATAGCTTTCAAATTGTAGGGAACAAAAAATAAAGACATTTTCCAAATATATTGCTTTGTTCCTCTGTTTTCCCTAAGGAGATATAAGTGAATTTATGACCTCCCTGGCTATTTCAGTTCCCTCAGTAACCAACCTGTAAACAATTCTCCCCCTGCTGTTTGTTCAATGAGATAACAGTGAGTGAGGTCATCACACAGGTCCCAGCAGTGTCCTGTGCTGCTGGACAGTAAAAAGCTTGATTTATGTAAAATAAACAGAACTGTAATTAGGGCTTTTGTTTTGGGGATCAGATAAGAAGTCCTGTTAGTAGTTTGAGAAGCTAATCTGATCTAATTAGCATCTGAAAGCACAGCAGGGCACAGAGCTGTACAAGCATGGAGCTGTATGCAAATGAGTCAGTCTGAACCAGGAAGTAACAGAGTATTTCATTCACGCATTCTCTGAAACTCTGAAGGGAGACAACTCCTTTAAGCACAAGTCCATGTTTTGGAGCGTCCATCACAAAGCCCTGATCTCAATCCTATTGAAAATTTATGGGCAAAACTGGAAAGGCCGGTGCGAACAAGGAGACCCCCAAACATGGCTCAGTGACACCAGTTCTGTTAGGCGGAACGGGCCAAAATTCCTACCAACTCTTGTGAGAAGCTTGTGGAAGGATCCAGAACGTTTGACCCAAGTCCTACAGTTTAAGGAAGCGAATCCAGCATTCAGGTGTATCGGTGAGTAGCAAAAAAACTTTTATTCAGCAATAGTTACATAAATGGCACAGGGGACACAAGTGGCGACAGCCACCTCTTATCGGCGACGCGTTTCGGGCTAGCTTGCCCTTATTTACAGTTTAAGGGCAAAGCTACCAAATACTAAGGAAATGGATGGAAACTTCTGACTTTGCAGAAAGTAATAAAAATGTCTTAAAAATTCTCTCTCTCATTATTCTGGCATTTGGCAAATAGAAATAATTTTGGTTCCTAATTGACCTAAAACAGGGAAGGTTTATTCTGATTTCATGTCAGAGAGTGAGAAAAACCTGCAGATGGGGCTTCTTATATAGTGGATGGAAACTTCTGGTTTCAACTGTATCTACCCTGTATTGATCTGATATATTTGTCTTATACCTATCTAGTTACTATCTTTTGCTTCTATCATCCCAACATTCTGCAGTAGATATCTACTAATAAAGCAGACGTGCAGTATTTGCTAAGAATGCATTATACAGTTTCACCACCAGGGGACATAGTCAGGCTACGTTGAGCTTCTCCCTCCTCTTGAGCCGATATGACCCCATCTCTCCACTTGCCACCATCATCCATCCCTTAAACTGCCATGACATTTATTTTTAAACAGAGTTATGTGCTGAAAGAATGCCAGCTTGTCACAAAGACACAAATCAAGAGCTATAGCGCCACATCTCCATATTCATGTGGAATCAAAGCAAGTTCTGCTGCTCTCCGCTTTTTTGGAATGATTGCAAACATATCTGGGTTTTGATAGAATTTATAGATGAATGTTTTTGGAAAGAAAATTTCTGTCTAAATTTAGGAGTAGTTGAAATGTAGAAATTTTGAAACTTGCGTCAATTCCATCGGCTTTAGATGTCTAAGAAACTTTCAGATGTAGCAAAGATAAACTTGACGGAAGATGCACGATGGCTCGGAGAGGGCTCAACTCTTACTACTGTAATATGGGCTTCGTTGGGAGACGAGAACAGAGAACATGAAAAGCCGTGATATCACCGTCAAGTTAAACATTGCCTGTAGTTACAGATGTAGCATCGTCTGACCTCCAGAGATGTCCCATCCAACCTGGTGCTCTGGCTGCACAGAATAGAGAGGTGCAGACAGATGTCACTGCACCTCTGCTAACCCTACTGTGTATGGGGCTCCAGAGCAGACGGATGTCACTGCACCTCTGCTAACCCTACTGTGTATGGGGCCCCGGAGCAGACGGATGTCACTGCACCTCTGCTAACCCTACTGTGTATGGGACCCGGAGCAGACTGATGTCACTGCACCTCTGCTAACCCTACTGTGTATGGGGCCCTGGAGCAGACGGATGTCACTGCACCTCTGCTAACCCTACTGTGTATGGGACCCCAGAGCAGACGGATGTCACTGCACCTCTGCTAACCCTACTGTGTATGGTGTCCCAGAGCAGACGTATGTCACTGCACCTCTGCTAACCCTACTGTGTATGGGGCCCGGAGCAGACGTATGTCACTGCACCTCTGCTAACCTATGTGTATGGGCCCAAAGCAGACGGATGTCACTGCACCTCTGCTAACCGTACTGTTTATGGGGCCCCGGAGCAGACGGATGTCACTGCACCTCTGCTAACCCTACTGTGTATGGGCCCCGGAGCAGACGGATGTCACTGCACCTCTGCTAACCCTATTGTGTATGGGGCCCGAGCAGAGGTGTCATGCACCCCTGCTAACCCTACGTGTTATGGGCCCGGAGCAGACGTATGTCAGCCCCTCTGCAAACCCCATGTGTATGGGCCCGGAGCAGGATGTAATCACCCCCTTTCTAACCCCAATTGTATGGGGGGGGGGG